>SJJU01036489.1:0-12345 GCA_012932125.1 Conopomorpha cramerella | reverse complement strand
TTTAGATTTTCACACATTTTATCAGGCTTCCATGTTTAGGTACGCTTTATGGATACTATAAATTTTATCAGAATACTTTAATTAAACCTTATAATATTGTCAAAATTACTCACATTTTCACACATTTTACCAGCCTTCCATATTTAGGTACGCCTTATGGATAGTACAAATTTCACCAGAATTAATGCGTTTATTTTCATAAGGTAATACACACAATATATGTATACTATATACATATATTGTGTGGATCTTAGATTAGGTAAGTGAGTTATACAAAATTTAAATTCATACGATACCTGAAATAGGCAGTGCCTGTATCTCCGGCACTGCCTAGTTCAGTGCCTAATAATATTGTCAAAATTACTCGCATTTTCACACATTTTACCAGACTTCCAGGTACTCCTTATGGATAGTACAAGAGTACAAACGGACGGAAATTTCTCTTGGTCCCTACACCGACTTTAGCCCCTTAAATCTTAACTTGCTTTTAATATCCACGTTAGCATACGAGTATGTACCACAAAAATCTCATTACAGAGTGAAATTACATCGTTTGATGTTGTTCCGGAAAGAAATTAATTTCTTTAGAAAACTCTATATTCCCCAGAAGCCTAAGGAACAAAATATGTACGTGCCTAAAGGGCGTTGAATTGTTCTTGAAATGACGACTGCCTACTAAAAATATAAGCGGTAACGTTAATTTATGTTCTTTATGTATGTATAAATTGAACTATATCAAATAAGCAGTGCATACATACACTCACATAATTTCCATATATCATCATCAGCCACATGACGTTCACTGCTGGACGAGGGTCTCCCTCTAATTTCCATTATCGTCTAGATATCTTCCAAGTCACGGTTAGACATGTAGTTATGTATTAGTATGTTATTTACCTTACGTTAATAGGCATACTTTAATAAAGTAGAGAAAATTTTCGTAGGAGAAAGTAGAGGAAATTTTCCGGGGCGGGTTGCTAGTATGTAATAAAATAAGAAAAATAAATGTCAACGTCTTTACAGTTGTCCAGGTTTCGTTGGACTTAATATAATATTCGTATGTAAGTAGCAGTTCGTCGCTTTAGATACCTTAAAATCACTTAATTCTAAATATATAAAAGAAAGTCGTGTTAGTTACACTATTTATAACTCAATAACGGATGAACAGATTTGGTTGAAAATTAGTGGGGAGGTAGCTTAGAACCGGGAGACGGACATAGGATACTTTTTACCCCTATCCTGTTGGTCGCGACGCAATATAGAGGGTGTTATAGTTTGTATGACATACTGAAACTACGCGAATGAAATCGCGGGGCGTCCACTAGTATTTTAAGAAATACAGCTGGCTTAATTTAATATTCAGACTTTAATTAAATCACAACAATTTATCAAAATTACGGGAATAAATAATAATAGAATAAAAATAATAGGGAGTTGGTACGTAATTCAATATTTATTTGTAACTTGTATTTCCTTTGGTTTAACGCCGTAGCGCTGTAAACTTTATCCCCAAATTGTGAAAACCAATCAGCTATCTAATTATATGTACTACTGTTTATTATAGTGGGTAGGTAACACACATACATACATACAGGATGACATTGGGGCCATGAATAGAGATTTCAATGGTATATTTACTGAACAAATCTTTTTTTAAGTAAAAAATTTTGTTGTAAATGTTGGATAAGGAACGACACATTTAAGGAAGTTTAAAGTGTCTCAGTCACAAAAACAACTATACTGTGGAAATCGCTAATTAGAAAAATTTGGTCCGGGTCATGACCCCAAAGTCAGCCTGTATATACTCTACACCTTTCTTCTCAGATCGAGCCTGACAATTGAAGCTTGAGTGGACAAACCCCAAAGGCAATTATAAACTTTTCAAATTTCATCTACATTAGATCGCTATGTATTTCTTGAAATTACATGGCCTATGTAGTCTTTGCTGACTCCTCTGGAATACAGTATTTTTACTATCCATACCAGTTATTATCTGAACAGGAATACAATCCATTCTTTATGAAAGAAATCACAATGGATACTCTCAGTTTTTAAGTCTCAGTGTTTGTCAAAGTTCATAAAATCAATCATGACAACCCGATAGATAAACAAAACAATTAATTTCAGATTGTATTGCATTGTCACGGCCAATTTGGAAAAGTTTAGCCGCAGAAGTTGTTTGAGTTGCGGCTTCGGAGATACTTTGGGAATTTCCATTTAGTCTGCGGAATCGTACATTATATTAGGCACTTTGGCAATATTCAAATTTCTCACTGTACCAGCTGCAGGCGTTCCCTCCGGAGACTGGCCCGGGGATAAATCCATCGGTTTTCAATTTGACTTCCAACAGTTGCAAACCGGCGCAAAAAGATTTAATAAATCCCGTGTATTCAAAGTAAGTACGTTGACAACTTCATTGTGAAGGAATATTGACTCTTTTTATTCCACAAAGGAACAGCAGAAAATAAACGAATAAAGCTTGTTACTCATTCTATCTGCGAATGTTTATTTTCAGAAAGATCGCCTCGATTCATTTGTATCTATTATACGCGGGCATCGTTGTAAGTCTGTGCTGCAATAATGGAATCGATATTTGTGTGAAATTCAATTCTCTATTTGTTGGGATATCCCTCTGGGGCAACAAATATAAAAGCAATTGCCGGTTCCCGATATTGTGAGCACGTGCCTCTTATTAAAACGTGATTTGACCTACAAAATGTCTTTGAATGTACGTCGATCTGTCTGCCGTTTTATTAGCGCGTTTATTAATTTGAAAGCGCACTATATTGCTGTTGAATTGTTTAGCTGCTGGAATAGAAATTAGAGCAAGCTCTAGTTAAGATTGCTACTCCGAACTACTATGAAAATTCCTATGTCCAATCGTGTTTCTGTATAGAAATTGTAAAGGAGATAATGACATAAAACTACTCCTCCAATTAAACCTCTCGTTTGTACCAGTTTTGTACAAACGAGAGGTTTAATCGAAAGAAGAGATAGAGGATATAGGATAGAGGATTTGTCAACAAAGCCAATTAAAATAAACTTATCAAACATTAAGGTTGAGTTTGCCCTGAACAGAAATGATCCTAAAGGATGATACGTGGCCATGAAACGATAACGTTATTAGACAATGAGCTAGATCAACAAGTGACTTACGAAACCTATTGTATCTACAAAAAAATCCTCTCGAAATAGTGGATTACGGTTGATGTGATTTGGAAGAAAAGAACCGAACAATATCTCTTTGGTTCCAGAAGTATGTGTAACAATGTTTTCGATTCCCAATCGCTTTTGAATCGGATCAGCGCCGCCGCCCCGGTTTCAAGTTCAACCTATATGTATTCAAGTGTTTCACGGAACAGGATAGTCGATCTTTTTGTTCATGAAAAATGCATAGAGGGTGAACTAGAGCGAGTAGCGAGCGGTGCCACTCCGCCTCCGACGTTTCAAAACAAACGAAGCCGTTTGTTCTACGTTCATGTGTTTCTACACACTAAAAGGTTGACGTGAGCCTACGTCGCTTGTATGATGTAAGGTAGGGTGGCTCAAGGTTACTTTATTTTGATGAGCGAAAGTTATCTATCCCATGACTACAGCCGGAACGTCCATGGATGCGTAAACTGAAATACGCTTGATAGCAACGAATTTTAGTCATAGACAAGTTATCACATTTATTTCGCATATTTTTTTGTAAATCTCTTCCATTAGTTTTTCTTGTTTTTGTAAAAATAATAAAACACTTTCGGTTTTTGTTTTCTTTGTAAGGTATTCAGTTCACGCATTTTCGGCTCTTTGTATACCTACTTGAATTATTTATACAGTTTCTGTATTTAATTTATTCATACAACTACCTACTTTGAAGAACTAGAAACTTTTAATAAGCATTTTAATCTCAAAGCGGGGCAGACAGAGCAAATTTCTTAGCAAATTCCCACGGTTCATCGCAATATCTACAATATTTGATAAAAATATGTTTCATGTAGCGTCATTTAAATATAAAGACAAAAGACGTGTACTGAAAAGGAACTGTGTTCGAACGAACTTTTGCTTCCAAGCAAATTTGCTTTTGCTCGCACACTTCGACTGTGGCGATAGTAAAACTTTACTATGTTAGTTAGTTGTCTACCGTCCACTGTTTGCCGGCGATATTGTATAGGCACTATTTGTTTGACTTTGCTGTACGCAACGCGAATACATGACTTAGTGCAACTGGCTGTTTATTGTGAATGAAAAAAAAAGCACAATACTGTCTATACAGTCGGTACAGCAAAGATGCTACAGGATCGAGAAACTTGAGATGGCTCGTGCTTGAGGTTCCTTGACATAACTGACGTGACGTGACAGCAACGCGGCGACAACGTGTCGTGTATGTCAAGTATATTTGACTACTATATTCATCAATACATAGTATAAAAGAAAGTCGCCTTCCGCTGTCTGACCCATGTACGTTTGGATCTTTAAAATTAAGCAACGGATTTTGATGCGGTTTTCTTTAATGAATAGAGAGATTTTTGAGGAAGGTTTATATGTACATGATAAATGTATATAATATTAAAGAAACATTTTCAATAATGTATATAGTCAATATAACGGTTTGCCGTGCCAGCTAGTTAATAATAAACGTCGCGGTGCTGCTTCTGTAGAACATGTGGCGACAATTTTAATCGACAAGCTCTTCTGATTTTTGTTTTATAATTCAAGATGTGTCCGTGACTGTGCCGCACCTCACAGTACGATTCTATTGTAGTATGAGAATGTCATACTTTACCGCCCCCGAAAACCCTGTTCAGTTTCATTTTCAATTCGGCACAATGGAAACAGTCGTCTAGATAGGCAATTATGTTTTGAGAGCTTTTGTTCTCTCATACAAATTTCTCTGCAAAGTTTATTGTTGCAGTAAATTACATTTATCTTTATCTGGTGAACTCACTTGACATTGTCGGGCTTTTTCATTTATATATTGAGTTGTTATTTAATGAAATTGAGTTGGTAATGTAACCAGTAATTGGCTGTGCAGGCCATATTTTCGTACGAGAGATATGTGCAAAAAATATCAAGGTATTATATTTTTGTCCTTGAGATGTGAGTGGTGAGGTGTAAGGGAGGGTTCTGTACTGTCATTGGTCATTAAACCATCATCTCGTTGGAGGCTCGTTTCCCTCCTTAACTGTCTCCGCACGTAGTCGACCTACGAGTTCCGTGCAATCAATTTGTATATGATCTTTTTTGTATATGTCTATGTCTGAAACATGAGTACTCCAGTGCTGCATATGCATAGTTAATATCTATGAATACGAGTTTATAGGCCCATATCCTGAAAGAAAAATGCTGCCAATGTACAAAAGTTCTTGCTTAGCCTTTGTCTCTCTTTGACACTTGGCATTGTAATGCTATTCAAACAAAGCATAAAACTTACCCGAGTAGTGCTTGGTTCACGTTTCGGAATACGGACCGAAGGGCGGAAATCGAGTTACTTCGCACTTGCAATATGAAATATATTAGTTTACGCTCTAGATTCTACAATCTGCTAATGTTACAGTTGTTCTTGCGATCTAATCAGGAAATACATGTACTTTGTACTCTCCACTCGTGTACGTAAATGCACACAATTCATCAATGACAGTATCACCGACAACGTCATTGCCCAGCCCAAACCCTTGACCCTAGAAAGCTCATATTTTGCAGAGGGGTTCTCAACGGGAAATAAGAAAGATTTTTTCAACATTCATCCACTAAGAGTTTAAAAAGGATTAATATGAGAAAACGTTATACTGTGCGAATGAAATCGCGGGGCGTCCACTAGTTTTTTATTACTTTAATTTAATTTACTGACATTCACTGTCGAATATGTAATCTCACCTAATAGAACAAACACGCTATATTTCAGATTGCTCATAAAACAAGAACACAACCTGGTATCCCTAGAAAATACGGCAATAAAATTACTTTGTCCGCCAGCGGTCGCTCTGTCGCAGGTTGCTAAGGGACTGAAATATAACAGAAATTCCCGCTCCGGGAAAGGTATTTCGGTACTAATTTTTCCAGTTGTTTCACCAAATATCCAGAGTCCTGTCCTAATTTTTCTGTAGAACCTTGGCGAAGAAGATGGCGTTGAGACATCCCTTTTGTTCTATTTCTAGAAATGAAACACAATTACGAGTACAATACTTACTACAGTTTTTTAACGTACAATAACGCATGAGAAGAATAGGTCTCAAGACCGCACGGATTTACCTTTATGCTATTATAATAATAGACTTATGGGTAATAAATAAACATCAGCAACAAAATACCCCCCGCACATTTTCCGGGACAACTTGTGTAGACGACGTGTATCATTAATTTCTTACACAGCTTTGTGCAACCGTGAAACCGCCGCTGTCACTACTACCGCCGCCGTCGGCTTATTTCTTCTCAAGAAATTGTAGAGATAATCTTACTCCCGCTGTCTCTTTTACTTTGTAATCTTTCCCACAAAGAGCTCTAAAACTTTACAAGTTTAAAATAAGAAACTAGCTGTTTTATTACTTACGGTGCTATTTTAGGGATAAAATGTTACGTACATTTTTACAAAGCCTCCGAAAATATGTGTCCAAATTCTATGATGATCGGTTAATACGTTGTCACGTGGAAGTTATACCTTCACATATATTATTTGTTTGATAGTAAGAAAAGCAAATTATATTTGTAATATTTAATACCTATATGTATTTATTCAATGTTATCAATATAAAGTACAAAACTCAAATACCACTCACCCATGTTTACTCATCGTCAGGTGGCAGAAAACGTTTTTAATTTGCCATGACCTTTCAGGATAAAAGCTCACGCTTCGAAAATATTTTGCAATATTTTGATTGAGGCGCAGTAGGTATATACATTCCGTTAAAGTTCCTTTACTCAATCGGAGGATACAATTAGGACTTCTTAAAAAGAAGTCTTTAATTTAAGAAAAAAAGACCCTTTTCCCGCTTTTTTTGCCTGATTACGGATGGAGCTTCCGTACAGTTTTTATTCGTTATTTATATAATTAAGTACTGCTGGAAAATTTGCAAAGCGCTGCCGAAGAAACAAAGATTTAGAGTTGAACTTGGACCCAATTTAGACAGTTCTATTTTCTTATACGTTCAAGAAAATTAATGAAACGTAATCTATCCGCCATCGTTTTATATCATTGTATATACATACTTTACACGACACAAGAAATTTCAGGTTTGGCATTTTATTAAATGCAAGAAGTCAATATCAGTCTTTATAACTTGGAACCTTTCTCAGGGCTACACCAAGTCCATTGACATCTGGTCTGTGGGCTGTATCCTTGCGGAGATGCTGTCCAACCGGCCCATCTTCCCCGGGAAGCATTACCTGGACCAGCTCAATCACATCCTGGGCGTGCTCGGCTCCCCCAGCCAAGAGGATCTGGATTGCATCATCAATGAGAAGGTTTGTGATGTCGTACAAAGTACCTATAAAATTGAACCTGTAATTAATTGATGGTAGAGGTCTGTGCTACTCCTTCCTCCTCTACTTTAAGGTGGGAGAATCTTATGAACATACTGCTACTATTATAGGAACAGTGAGAGAGGCGGGCCAAAAACTGAAAGACGTCAGTACTGAAAAAAATACAGAAATATAGTAATTTTTTTTTTTTACGAATGATGGCCGAAATCTACTCTGACTTGTCCAATTTTTTCACCGGTATACCTTTAAATAGTGAAATATCGCCACAGGCGCGAGGTTACCTGGAGTCGCTGCCTTTCAAGCCGCGCGTGCCGTGGGTGGACCTGTTCCCGGGCGCGGACGCTCGCGCCCTCGACCTGCTGCACCGCATGCTCACCTTCAACCCGCACAAGCGCATCTCTGTAGAGGACGCGCTGGCACACCCCTACCTCGAGCAGTATTACGACCCCAATGATGAGGTAAGTAAAAACAGTCCATGCTCACCATTTTAGTGCACTTCCACTGCTAGGCGTAGGTGTCACCAAAGGTGCGCCTCAACGATCGGTTCTGTACACTACTCCGCTTTGTTAGGTCATTGGTTTCGTGTACATCACATACACTTCACGCCTTATACTCCTAAAGCGGGGTAGGCAGAGGCATTTGCTAGCAAATGCCCACGGTTCAACAAGCGTATTTAACCCTACGTGACAGGGGTTGAGCCCATCGTCGTTGTACGGTTCACACCGTGTGGTGAGCGGGTTCCATCACGATGTTGTCCTTCACCGTACGAGCGTTGCGTTGCGTACTTAGGCTCTGAAAAAGAATCCCATTGGTACACGTCCAGTAGAACCCGCGACCTCAAGTCACAAGTCAAGTATCCTACCAACTCATCATCATCATGCTGGTCATCATCTAATTTTATTGGAACCTCCAGAGAAACTTCAAGAGTTTCAAAACATTACACCGTCTCTCCTAGTAGTAGTAGTCTAGTGGTAAACGTAAAATTCCCACAGAAAATGAGCTAAAGTTTTCACAGAAACTTTACCGAAAGAATTTAAATGCTAAAATCTTGGCCAGTGACAACTTCCCGAGGCAGAAGTTTTCGTCGAGAAAATTTTATACTTTAAATTTAATAAGATGCGCCGCGGACAGGGATCTTATTTGAGTCAAGGGAGCGCGAAGACGATCGTGGGGTGCTTGTGACCTGAGAAGTTAATTGTAATTAGATTCATGTCTACTCTGAAAACAGCCTTATTGAAGCCGTATTCTGAAACTCCCCTCGAACAGACCTTTGCTCAAGTAATGTTTGTCTTGCTCTAATCTTGTTTGTGTAAAAGAAACGAACACTTTGCACACAATTGTCCCGTTTTATGTATGGTCAGAGTGCTTCACTAGTATAATAGCGCCTGAACCATACACATGCTGACGCATAGATTAACCCAAAGAACCCAAAGGGGCACTTCCTACAGTTCACCTAGCTTATTTCAGCCTTTCTGAAAGCTAATGATTTTCAGCATTTACAAATAGCATAATAAAGGTTTGTTGGTCATAGAATTTATCGATAGGGTCACCAATGGTCATATGGGGTCCACGATGGCGAGATGTGGCTAGTTCATATCAGTAATATCATAATCAGCGTGACAAGCTACTTGTATGTTAAGTTATTCTACACCGCTGCATTTGTAGGATGAACGATAAAGTTCCGATTCTAAAATTGAAACGACGACCATTCCAAGATCGACGTCGCAATTCCAACGGGTTCCATTCCACTTCGCTGCGTGAATGTCATTCGAGTAGTGGAAGACAGTCCGCGCCGTTTAAAACCTGTCCCGAGGTCGCACGCAAACTTTCGTAAATCTTTTAAAAAATAACCATCAAGCTCAATATTTTTCACCGGGTAACCTATAACACATATGACTATTTGTTCTTAGGAACCATGTCACCGATTTTTATAAGAAGAAAAACTGCATTTTTACATTTAAAAAATAACCTGTACTCAGGACGGGAATCTAACCCGGTTGTTTAGAGAGAAAAAACTGACACAATTTCTATTTAGAGATCGATTCCGTAGGTCATAAGAAGTAAATGTTTCTATGAAACATTATGTCTAAAATTAATACAATGCATTGTTTTCACATACTTTGATTTATTTTAGTAGTTGTTGGAAGTGGCCACTGTTTTTTTAATCCAATACTAGAACTTTTTTTTTAATCTAAGTATGCAGTTTTTCTTGTTATTAAAATGGATGACATGGTTCCTAAGAACATAACTTCTTATGTCTTATACTTTCATACTTTCCCATACTGACCGATTTGAATGAGCCACCCTGTATAGGCGCGAATATAATCAGTACAAGCTCGAGCTTACCTTTGTTATTTTACTCGACGTTTCGACGCAGTTGCATGCGTCGTGGTCACAAGTGACGCGCCTATATACCCGGTCAACAATATTGAGTTTTAAAGTCTGTGCGCGTTTCATTAAAAAATGATCCACCATAAAGCTGTCTTAAACCTGGCCTTTGACTAACAAAATACTAATTTATTTATGTATCAAAACGAATGAAACATGTCCGGTAACAAGAGCGTCACGTTCGTTGACTAGATTGATTGACGGAGACACCGGTACGCCTGTCAAGAGTAAAAAGGGCCCCTTTCAGACTAGCACATGTTTTCATAAAGGCTCGTCGGTTTTGGATAGGTACATTTCTGTGATGTTCTCGTGAAAAGAGAGTATAAATAGTACAAAAAAACGGACGTGGCTGGTATAAAACGATTGTTAAATGTTGATGAGGCAAGACAGATGTCAGAAACGAAGGTAAAGTAAAACCTAGGTAATGTAATGATGCCTTCCTATAGGACATCTGCCTACTCGATCGAAAAACGTTATCAATCATCGTCTAGACTAGATTATTCCATCAGACAAAATCCAATAAGCCGGGTACATTGTTAGAGCTATATCGCCTTATATACATATATATATATATGTGTATGTACACAAGCACATTCCCCATCACGTTCGTTCATCGGAATCGAGTAAACAAACAACGCTATGTAAACATACACAGGACATTGGTACATATCGATATCTTTTCTAACAAAAAGTAAATCACAAACGAAACAAACCATAATATTTATCTTGGAATCAATTTCGTCCTCGACTGAAAGAAAGCTCGAGCTAAGCGTGGCTTTCAACAAAGTGTTTTACTTTTAAAGTGGAAAATGAGCGTCTGCAGCTGTGTTTGCTTTGTTCCGGGAAACTATCAGGCCCTGGAAAGTTACGGGTATAAAACTGTACAGGGACACGGTATATGTAGCTCTAGTTTCTTTGTCGAAGCTATTAATGCGCTAGCTTTATTCCTTTAAAAGTTGCAGCCAAGGGAAAGCTTAGTTACTTTCTATTTGATGGTTACTTACTCGACTTTTAACACAAGCTCGGCTTTTGTACTGTGTAATTTGTAATCGGATTGAAATGCGGCATATTTTTAAAGGAGCGACGAGATACATTATTATTAATTGGACATAGTTACACAGAAAGGACTCGATCCACAATTTTCCCGAAATTGAGTTAGCTATACCAGGGTCCTAAGGTTAAGATATATACGTCACATAAAAAACCATTCACACAAAAAAGTTCACTACAACCTATTTTTTATGTACCCTGACTCAATCCATATGTATGACGGGTCAATATCGCATTCAACTTTAAAGCTCAATATTTCCGAAGTAACTTTTTTGTAATCCACAAGTCCTTTCTGTGTAACTACGTCCAATTTAAAAACGTTTTCGCAAGAAAGTCACTCTGCCTATGATAACAAATAATTATCCCCAAGGAGCCCTATATCATAAACAAAAAAGAAATACCTTCATACAAAGTGATATAGTGGCTCCTTGGGAAAAGTTGTTTGACATCATGGACTGACTTTCTCGAGTTACAACAACGTTTTCAATTTAACATTGTATAAGTAACATATCTTCTAAATATATAAAAGGAACAGCTGACTCAGTGACTGAAATATCAACGCACAGCCCAAACTGCTATCTTCGGCACTTGAAATTTGGAACAGACGCAGCTTAGGTACCGTAGTGGTACACTAAGAAAGGAATTCCAGAAATTCCCACGGGAACGGGAATTAATGGGAAAATAATGTATGATGAAAAATCTAAACCGCTCAAGTTAGACGCTTGAAATTTGAGATGCAGGTACTACTAAACTACGCGAATGAAATCGCTGTGCGTCCACTAGTTTAGTATATAGAGTGATTCTTGAGGAAGGCTTATTTGTATAATGCATATAATCTTATATATATAAAAGAAAGTCGTGTTAGTTACTCCACTTATAACTCAAGAACGGCTGAACCGATTTAGCTGAAAATTGTCAGGGAGGTAGTTTAGAGCCAGGAGAAGCACATAGGATACTTTTTATCCCGATCCCGTTGACCGCGTCGCTATATAGAGGGTGTTATAGTTTGTATGAAATACTGAAACTACGCGAATGAAATCGCGGGGCGTCCACTAGTAACAGATAAACTCTTTCAATAATGTATATTGGTCAAACGACTTTTACCGGGTCAGCTAGTTTATTAATATAACTGTTCAATTTTGTTCTAGTTTTTAGTGATATACATTTATCTGATATCTGGGGCTTAGTGGACGAATCTGTTATTTTCGATGAGTTTCTGTACGAGAACAAACTACAAGACTTCTGTCCGTGTCATTGTGTTGCGCAGTAATAGGAAGTCTTTGTGGTTCACCTATCTATACTATAATTAAACTGTTCGGGGTCCAAAACTGTACATTGATTCTTAAATCCCAAAGCAGGGTAGGCAGAGGCATTTACTTAATAAGCAAATGCCCACGGTTCACCAAGCGTATTTAACCCAACGTGACAGGGGATGAGCCCATCGCC
>SJJU01036486.1:0-11620 GCA_012932125.1 Conopomorpha cramerella | reverse complement strand
AAACTCTAATTGGCATACTTTGGTATAATTAGGGATAATATTGCCAAAGTATTAGCAGTCGGGTTCCCAACAAAAACAGAGATTTGGCTCTTAAAGCAGAGTGTTTGAATACAAGATATGTTGGGTAAATTAGCCAGAGTCGCGGTTTCCACATTCGGGAGAAATAAGTTCGTATTTACCAAGGCAATTAGGAAACTAATATAAGTAAGTGTTTGCCTTAGGAATTCTGCGCTTATTTTCTAGAGGGAATTTCTGCTGTACAACAAATTATTTCAAAGTACCAACTGTTTCCGCTTATGTGTCTAAAAAGTTGTATTTCAGCTTATTTGGTTACACATTTGTGGGGCAACTTCGAATTTAGGTACGTCATTTACCACAAAGTTCGCCCGCAACTTCGCCTGGACTTTAGATTAGTACATAATCCCACAGGGATCCAGGCTTAGATAAGTGTATCTATCCAGGTCGTCGACTTCGTGTGTTATGTATCAAATAACACACATTGGATCACGTAAACAATAACGTGCCTTGAATACCAATTATCTGTGTAGGGATGTCGGTTTGGTAGTAATTTCACTATTTTCTTAGAAGATATTTTCAATATTCTATTTTTATAAACTATGAACAAGCGTTTGATCACCATCCTGCCTGATGTTAATCAGAAATGTGGTCTACGACGGAGCACACTTATTCATATCGTTGAATGCCAATACATTTCTTAACTATTGGAGCTTGGAGCTGCCGTGATGAAAAATTTCGTCCCATGCTGGTGTTCATTTCAGCATTTGGGGCGTGTACTAATGAAATTGTACGGGTTGATACCGACATATAAATTATTATTTGTTGGTGAATAAGTATAGACGGTTTTGGTGAGATATTCCGATAATAATGGTAAAAATAATTGGTGTTAAATGTCATATTGGTCTAAATGAGTTAACGCTGGTTGATGGTAAACACGAGCTCACCGCCCACTCAATATGTAGATATAGGAAAATTCGGCTGGTGCTAGTGCTGACTAGGCCTAGTTGGGTTCAATGTACTTGGTACAGAAATTGACTTATATTATGTAAGTATGAATTTGCAGAGCTTCTTATGATGGAGGAATAAATCGTAATGAAATCTATTCA
This sequence comes from Conopomorpha cramerella, assembly GCA_012932125.1. Lineage (NCBI taxonomy): Eukaryota > Metazoa > Arthropoda > Insecta > Lepidoptera > Gracillariidae > Conopomorpha > Conopomorpha cramerella. The sequence goes on along the minus strand of SJJU01036486.1, from coordinate 10,496 downwards.
TATTATCTAACCAGGTTCTATCGCTGACCTACCCAGCACTAGCTAGGTGATACTAGGTTTTAGTCAGTAGAAGTCTGACACTACCGTCTCTGTCCCCATAGCAGCGGGGTGTCCATGAGGATTTCCCCCCTCGTCGACATAGAAAAAAGGTTCTACGGCCCTAGAGCCGATATGGTCACTGATCTTTAAAGGTTAGTCCTTGTTGTAAAACGTGGCCAATTATAATGATTGATACCTCTGCCTTATGTGACAACAAGCGTGACTTTACATAATACATCTAATTAAATATTCGAATGAATGTAATTAACAACGACAGGAAATATTTCAAGAAACTTTACAATCGCGCCTGTATTATACTTTTCACGAGTCGAAGGGATTACTACGGTATTCGACGTACAGTTTCAATATTAATATCGTTTTTACAATATGTATTAAAATTTTGTGAGTAAAATAGGTCGTATGTCTCTCTTCACAAACTAGCGTTTTAATGCAAAAAAAGTGTTCCGCTCGCCGCAAAAATTCACAAGAAAGACTCTACCTGAACATGCCTTACAAACCATGCAAAGCACCAATAAAGCATTTGTCACGCGTATCCCTTGAGCCCGAGCTTGAGTAAGCGGACTAATCTCAGACACGGGATGTAAATCCTACCGGAGGACGCCTGTGAGACGCTTATCTATGTTAATATATTGGTCTCTTTACACGCGCAGGTTAAACGGCTGGCTCCTAATCTGTTCTGAAGTCCTGGTACCGATTAGTTGATGTTTGTTTGCCAGTTGCCTTGTTGTTTACGGGAAAAATAGCGAAAACATAAGGGTTTTGTTTTTCTTTTTTTCTGTAGGTACACACCGACGCTGGTTTTTACGTGTTTACGCCTTGTCGTAATATTTTCATCAGTGTAGGTACTGGTGAATATCACGCGTTTGTTGTTCTTCGCTTTTAATTTATTTCACCCCTCAGTATAATGCCGGAGAAATTCCTTCTGTACCCTTATTTTTACGTTTAACGTTACAGTAAAGAGAAAAACAAACATAATATCAACACAATACAATTTTTGTTATCGACAAGTGGTTCGAGTTACCAATCTGTGATTGACTACACGTTATCAACATAATTATGTTGTTTTAGAACACAGATTTGACAGAGAAATTTATTGCAGAATTAAAAAAAATCAGAGGAGTAATTTGTACAGAACGTCACTTCATACCAGTGGCGTGCACACCATATAGGCAAAAAGACACTGCCTACCTTAGTAGTATCTTGGTTACCCGGCCGAATAATAGAGTTATTGCTAGATCCTTTTTTATTGTACTCAAGACATAGGCTAACGAAGGCCCTGTGTTTTGTGGGTGAGTAAATATATAGGTACGTGTGTTTCGTAAAGACAAGTTACCTGTACATAGGTGTCAATCCTTGGGGATTACTGCCTACCTTGTCGTAAAAGTCTCAAGCTTCATACCTACGCCACACAGATAGTGTAACGACCTACACCACCTATGTGATGAACATTTTATTCAAAGTTTCAAAATCATACCAGGATAAGGCTCCTGGCAGCACGGATAGTATCTCTCGTGCCTCTCAGCGGGAACTCCCAGGATGTCCCATTCCACTGAAGGATAGTACTCCCGGAGGTCGATGCCCACTTCGACCTTATCGCCGGTAAGTTTCTTCTGATTTATATGCTTCAGATCAATCTGTAACAATTTGCTCCGGTTTATTAATGCAGTTTTCCTTGAAACATGTTACACAGAGTTGTGGGGCAAATGATAGATGGTTGGAGATATGTTTGGGGTTATTATTGTGGTGTTCGTTAACAAGTAAGGAGTTCTTTTTATTTGTGTTCGGGTATTGTAGGTATTGGAAGGTTTCCGTTGGTATATTTTTCCAAGACTAATATTATTGAAGGCGTAAACTAAGAAATTCGTAAGTTATAATATAACATTTGTTGTTTTTTAAACACATCAAAGCTACATGAGACAACTAAGATCTATGAAATTTTGAATCGCTTATTCATTATTTCATAGATTTCATAGTACTAAATCATGAAAACATATTTAACAGATCAGAATTAATTATTAATTATTTAAGATTGGTTTAATAAAATCAATTATTCAATTGAAGTCATCACACTGAACCATGTCCGTTAGACCCTAATTCTGGTATTTCATTAGTAATAATAATGTAATCACATTAAAAAAGTTGCGGTTTGAAAAATAGTGTAATAAGATAAAGTTGCTGTTTGAAAAAAGATGTAGTAACCAAGATTCAAAAGGGCATGCTTCGGTGGTTTGGGCATATGAAGAGGGAAAATCGATTAACGAAAGAGATTTTTATGGTGATATTCATGGTCTGGGTGAGTAGAGGGCGCCCCAGAGAGACATGCATCGAACAGATTGGTGATGTCCTGGCAGAAGGTGACGTGAAAAGTACTCGAAACCGGAAATCATGTATGAAAAGATGTATGAATGTAGATGAACCAAAGGGGTATGTCAGGACCGTGACAAAAGTAGACCTGTAGTATCTGCCTACCCTTCTGGGAGACAGACGTTAAGTATATGTATGTATGTATCAATCATAATCAGTAGTGAAAACTTGACACGTTATCAAAACATCTTCTTACCTGATCACCGTCATAGCTCCAAGATCCGAACTTCAAGAAGCAGGTCTGCTGATCGAACGGGAAGTAACGGACGTCGATCTCGCAAGAGGACTTGAATATGGCCGGTGGAGTCCACAGCACCTTCCCCGTGTACTGAATGACGGCCTTCGTCATGGTCGTCACCACATACTCACCGTCAGCACTGAATGACGTGAAGAATGTTAATAAATAATATTCAGGGTGTTTGGGAGAAAATATCTGGGCTAAGCTGGACCCTCAGTCCCAAAACTCGGAAACCACAGTAACATTCACGTTACTCCAAAACTCTTCATAAATATTAAAAAATAACACGTTAGTTTACCTAGGAGCGTCTGTGGTCCAGTTGGTCGGATACTTGACTTGTATCCGGGAGGTCCCGGGTTCGAGTCCGGCTACTGGACGTGTACCAATGGGACTCTTTTTTCAGAGCCTATGTACGCAACGCAACGCTCGTACGGTGAAGGACAACATCGTGATGAAACACGCACACCACAAGCTGTGTGAACCCTATAACGGCGATGGGCTCACCCCCTGTCACGTTGGGTTAAATACGCTTGGTGAACCGTGGGTACTTTGCTTTAGCAAGTGCCTCTGCCTACCCCTCTTTGGGATTAAAGGCGTGAAGTGTATTTTTTTTTAGTTTACCTATTTGGCATGGGGGATAGCCCAGGTTTCGTAAAGTTTTCTTACGGCCGTATCTGTATCATATCGTTTGATATAAGATGTTCCTCAACATATTTTCCTTCAAGGGTATAAATAAGCTAGGAGTTAATCCCGGTACAATTTCGCTCTAGTGTCAATTTTATAAAGAATCCGTCATCGTTAATGTCAATTTAACACTTTACAAACGGTCCTACAAAATGAAAGATGACCCAGTAAAGTGTATTTTTGGTTCACAATCCCCCAGTCTCCCTGGAGAGCAACGCTAATAAACTACGGTAATGTTTGAAAATTCAGCAGGCAGAAGTTGGGGCAACTTCCCTCATTCGTAGACACGGAGGTGTTGTAACGTGCTAATTCATTATGCAGTTCTAGATTGTTCCTTGGCTGGGTGAAACAGATAGTATTGTCTCAGTCTGCTGTCTCGCTCGCACAGCGGCCACGGATTCACTTGGGATGTTAGAAATGTTAGCATACCTACTTATACTGAAACACGGCTATTCCGTATTTGAATGGGGATTTGGAATTCAAGAAGTATGTAAATGATATATGACCGACAATGGGTTTTAGGTTTTTAGGAATAAAAAATTTGCAGATGTTAAGAAATTAATCTAAGCGTCTGCGGTCCAGTTGATCGGATCCTTGACTTGTAACCCCAGGTTGTAGTCCCAGGTTCGAGGCCGGCTACTGGACGTGTACCAATGGGACTCTTTTTCTGAGCCTATGTACGCAACGCAACGCTCGTACGGTGACGTACAACATCGTGATGAAACCCGCACACCACAAGGTGTGTGAACCCTATAACAGCGATGGGCTCACCCCCTGCCACGTTGGGTTAAATACGCTTGGTGAACCGTGGGTATTTGCTTTAGCAAGTGCCTCTGCCTACCCCGCTTTGGGATTAAAGGCGTGAAGTGTATTTATTTTATTTTTATTTTATTATTCTAAAACATCTATTATGGTTTTTAAATCCTTTCAAACAATACTACATAGCAGTTTCAAAAGTATCCACATTTTTATTTCTCCGCCTTAATTCCACATTAGCGTTGTTCATATCAACTGTTGAGTTATTCACAAAACTCGATAAGTAAATATGGTGAACACGAAAGTGTGTGCCCTCAACAAAGTGTCGAGAAGGGCGAACAACAAGTTTTGTAACAAAATCGAGTCGAGTACCAGAAAATATTGTCGGCACGTGTGCCCACGCCCGTACTTGTCCATATCCATCCACCGAATATGATTGATTGTGGATCCTGCTGCTGACGTCCCTATCCCTACAATAACTTGGTAGGACGTGGCTTCGCCTCTTTCAGCTTTAGCTCGACAAAAACGGTCAGCGTACGCAATAATATTGGAACGATCGAGGCAAATTGTCCAGAGTTTTTGTATTCGATACATCATGCCCTGAATGAACGCTTCGGAGACTCGATATTTTCTTATAATCAATTAATGTTTAGGCTCCTAAGAAATTTGATGAAGCGTTTTTTTTGGGTCGAGACACCTAGACGTATTGCTTAATAGTGTACGAGTCTTGATGTAAATGAAGTGTGATTCAGATAAAGTTTTGCGGAAAGACCCAGGGGGATTCGCTCGAGTAATTTCTGTACAACAGATCAATCAATTGAAAAACAAAACTTTTCACTTGGCAAAGTTTTTCAACACGAATCTCCATAAAGTAGCCTAATGGTCTTACTTACCACGATCTACTTACGACTTCTCTAGATCGCAGTTTAATTGTAATAAGTCTAATTCACCCTACCACTGACTTACATCCATAATTTCTAGTGGAGTGAACAGTCTTTTAGATTCATGGACGTTTACCACACCACTTTTAGCATGACCGTCAGAAGTACAAAGAAGGGGTACCCATTGGTGGTAAATAGCTAGTTAATTTCTTTCGCAGCCCGAATCCTTTTATTTCATCGTTTACATTGTAAGTAACGATCGTAAATGCGGATTTTATTGAAAGCATGATTGAAACAGTTAATTCTCTCTTCAATTAAATCAATGTCAATTATAAATCAATTATCAGAGCGCAGTCAAGTACGTTCTCAATTAAATTTGATCACATTTCACGATCGTTGGAGGCATAAAACGTTGTCACTGTCTAACATCCCGGGCTCTCACAGCAATATTTGTTAGAGTGTGAATTTCCCTTCGGATGCAAAAAACCTTTCAGCGGACATATTAGTCGCCCTGTTAATTTTATCTCTATCCAGTATCTCTACAAAGTATGAAACGTTGTTGGATGAATAACACGGCAGTCGTCCGGGAACCGACAGTGTAATTTTATTACTTCTGCAATCACGCTTCGTTGGGTACGAGTACTCTACGCTTTTTCGCGAATAAATTATAAAATTAACGCTCCTTGTTGTGAAGGAACACACAAGTACTTTGAAATTATGGAACGGGGGAAAAAAATGGTTTCCGAGGGAGAGCTGCGCGTTGCGTATAACATGTACGTACTATTGAAATTCTTTATGTTTGCTGATAGCATGTTTTATGAACTTTTACTTGACTTTTTGAAAAGTTCAGTAAATCTTTTGGTAGTTTCAAAAGTTCGAGCGTACATTATGTTGGACGCGATGTAATGGCTGTTATTTTAATAGTTGAATAAGTTTTATTTCACTGTATGATGTATGGTGCGAAAATTTTTCAAAGTGATTCATTTCAACAACGTTTCAACGTGACAGCATGAGTTTGCTCTCAAGCCTGTAAAGTTTTTTTTTTTAACACATTGAACAAGCGTTTGACCACCATCCTTCCTGATGTTAAGCAGCGATGTGGTCTACGATGGAGCACACTTGTTCATTCACTCGCCCTATTCACTCGCCACTTGATGACCTTCAGACTGTACTGCGCAGGAAACTAAAGACTCCGGCAAGTCATTCCGCATCCTGGCGCTTCGCACTATGAAAGTAGACGCAAACCGTTTGGTTCGCGTTAATGGTAAATCCATCTGGTATGGATGACGTTTTGCCGTTTTCCTGGTTTTCCTATTGTAAAAACACGACGGGGATATTATAGATGGTTGATAGAGCTACTCATAGAGTGATCGGTTGTGATAAATTTATTGTTAATCCCAGATTAGCGTATGTTTTTGTGCACTTTTTTAAAAACTTCTTCATAGATTGCATGTACATCGTTTAGTACCGTTTCTGTGGTTTTTATCTGATATTAATATTTATGTATTTTGGAAATTTATAATCTTATATTGAAGAGGTTTTCATAAGTTAGAAAAGGCTAAATAGAATTTAAAATAATATTTTTTTTATTTCTTTTTATTTTATTTTGTCACAATGAACAAGCGTTTGACCACCATCCTGCCAGACGTTAAGCAGCTAAAGCTAAAAGCAAGGAAACCTACTTAAAAAAATAGTCGACGCCAACTATCCGTACGTCCGTTTAGGGATTACTTATTGGACAGAGGGTAGCACAAGGTTTACCACTTAACAGGGACTCTTGAAAGGGGATCGCAGGGTCCAATGTGTCCCCAGGGTATCACAGGACCATAGTAAGGAGGTTAGTAATTGATGACAGTTTCTATACCCGAAAAAGATATCTTACAGTGTCACGTGAATTAGCTTAGTCGCTAAGTAGATTTTCGATTTTATTACGAATGGACCTCTTTTGCTGCAACGACGCGATATTTCACAATATTTTGTTATTGTGAAAAGAATCCTTAGTAATAGTAATAAGATTGTTATTTCAACAGTATCACATTATGGGATATCGCGTTGTTGCAGTAAATAAGCGATATATGTAGGTTTATACGTTTGTTAAATAGGTTAACTATATTTTTTTAAGGAAACGCGCACTGACATGCTGTTAAATGTTTAAAACGGGTATTATAGCGCGAAGATTAACCAAAGATAAGCATTCAGCTTACCTTCGTTGTTTGCCCGACGTTTCGACACAGTTACATATGCCGTGGTCGCGAGTTGACTAGAGGTTAACTATCAGTGTATGTAGCTGTAGCCTAGAAGTGTGGTCACTAGGTTTAAACATGGAATGGTTCAAGACTACGGGCGTATGACCTGAAATGTACGGTGAAGAAAAACAAAAGGTCGCCTTTTGCAATTTTTTTCCATTGTATTTTTTTGCATTTGAAATCAGTGATAGCGTGCAATATTCGTTAAGTATATTCAATAAAGCGGCATCAAAAATTCATTATTTCGGCGGGCCCGTTGGTGTAGTTGTCAGCATGTCTGCCTCTATTCCGCAGGGCCGTGGGTTCGTTCGCTGACAGGTACTTTGGTGACACGCTTTTAAGTACTTGTTGGGTGTGTCTGGCTGTTTATTTATGTAAGTCTGTATTTAAAAGAAGAAAAAAAATTTTAGGTAAGTATATTTCGTTGTCTGAATTCCATAATACAAGTGCTTTAGCTACTGAACATGGGATGAAAGCAATGTGTGTGTTGTTGTAATATATATTTATATATTTATTATATTATTTACTTATTATTTATTAAATCATTCAAGATGCGTCTAAAAATGACGACGATATGTGTATATCAAGTTAAGAAGTCCGATTAAAAAAAAATGTGTTAGACAGCCCATTTGTCAAGGAATGCTATATAACATCACGCCAAAACCAATACGAGTCGAACCGAGAAATAATGTTTAAAATCAGGAGTTTATATCCCATTACCCCATAAGTCGTATATCACCAAGCTAATCTCTCAAAATAAAACTCTACAGAAGATTTCACCTTTTCAACTATCTATATCCATCTATCACTTTTACAATCTATTTCATTAGGTTTTTTTGTTTTGTAAATTATACCCTAAATCTTATTACATTTATAATAAGTCCGATATAATCACGAGAACAAATCTAACAATCTACACAGGATTTTCCATTTTTTAAACATCCAATGTAGACACAAATTCTTTTTTGTTTCTCTGAATGTATGTGTGTATTGGTTTTTTTTGTACTATAAGTTTTTATGTAACATGTATGTTTACCTAGTTCAATTTATTTAGTATTTATAGATTAATTTGGATTATTTTTTTTTTTCTTTTTCTATATATTTCTTTCTACTTAGCTTTTTCACCACAACTTGGGTTGACTGGTAGAAAATGCAATAGCATTAAGTCCGCCATTTGTAAATAAATTGTGCAATAAAGATTTAAACAAACAAACAAACAAACAAATAAACAAGAGTATCGCAAGAGTACGTAACCAGATTGTTCCGTGAGAGGTGCGGCGGAGCTCGCGAGTCGTTTACCACGCCATTCACAATTAAACGGGGTGTTTTACGGCTGTACGAGATACACTGGAGGTTTTATTGAAAATACAAGTGCTTATTTACGCTAGATTTTGAACGTTTTCTTTGAGTTGCGGCTGGATTACGTTGACGGTTTGAGGCGGTCGTCTTTACTTAGATTTTTTTTTATATGGAACAGGAAAAACATTCGAATCCTCATCTACAGGTGGAAATTGGTGAGGGCACATTGAAGTAAGATAGGGGGAAAACGGTTAAGAAAATGGCGGATTAACTCGACTTGTTTGGGAAAGTCTAAGCTCGACAGTTAAACAGGACATAATTCCTGTAGAGTACATTAATGATTTTACGTGTTTTAATTGAAAACGCGTTTGAAACAGTTGATCAGCGATTTCATTCGCTGATTTAAGAATGTTTTATGGAACGTTTATTCATTTGAAACTACGTGTGAGTCAGTCATTTCAAACGGAAAACGAACACATCGCTTTTTTGGCTTATTAATTTAAACAGCTTTGCCTTCTTTAAAACCCTTCTAGGAGATTTAAGAGTGCAAATGAACAAGTGTGCCACATCGCTTAACACCAGACAAGATGATCGTCAAACTCTCGTTCGTAGAGTTAAAAAAAATTGAGACTAAGTGACACTCAAATATTATCGCGCGTTTATTGGTTTATTGGCGTGGTAAGCAACATTAAATAGATGCTTCATAACTAGAAAACTGCTACTCTGCTGCTACTCTGCGTACGGCAATAAAACATCTATAGGCAGAGGCACTTGCTGAGCAAATGCCCATTGTACACCAAGCGTATTTAACCCAACATGATAGGGGGTGAGCACATCGCTGTTATAGGGTTAACACACCGTTTTATGTTTTCCTTCATCGTATCAGCGCTGCGTTTCGTTCATTGACGAAAGTTCACGGAAATAGGAAAACGTAGCCTAAGAGCCCCATCGAGCTTTTACGATAGGACAACCAGGAGAACAGCAATAGGTACGTCATCCATACCAGGTATGTAAAAAAACATTGCTGGCTTTCCAGAAAAAGAATAACAATCGATGAAACGAAACAAACAGAGAAAGCAAGAAGAAGGGAAAGCAAATTACTACTTACTTGTTATACAGGACAATATCGGGAAGCCAAATGTGTTCGGAGGGCACGTACAACTCCTTCTGGCCGCCGTACTCCAGAGGGTCCCATTTGAATTTGTAATCCTCCCATTCCTGGAGACAAATTATACAGGACGAGCTGATATCCGATACTGTATAAACAATGTGGGTACAGGCTGTTTCGAGATTAATAAACGGCGAATGGGCTGCGGTTTCGCCTGTGCTCCTTTTTTGGTAGGTATTATTATTTTGTCGTTTTGTTGTATTTGTTACAGAGTACAAAACATGTTGGTAATATGTACCTACTTAAAGGTATCAATAAGTTTTTAAATTATATTCATTTAAAGTTAATATAAAAAAGAAGTTACTAGTATAGGTAGTAAGACTATTATTGTTAGTATAGTAAGTATAATGAATGTGTAAGATTACATCTAACTTTCGCAACGCAAGCTCAAAATATTGTAACACCGTTTCAGGGTTCATGTTTGATGCCTAATTGTTACCACATATATTTAAGATCATATGTACAACATGAGTGCAATATATGAATAAATAAATAAATAAAGTTCTTGCGTACAATATTTTTGTTACTTTTTTATTGATGAAACTATGTTAGTGGAGCTTGGATAGTATTGCTGAGTATTTTATGCGCTTTGCATTCTTGTTTTAGTGGCGGCTACAAGGTGCATGTTTGTGATGTGGCGTGGTGGCTATATTGTCGACAGTTTCAGTTGTAGAAATTATCGCCAATATAGTCTAATGTAAAAGATGCATGAATGTAGATGAAGCGAAAGGTGTATGTTAGGACCGTGACAAATGGAGATCTGTAGTCTCTGCCTACCCCTCTGGGAGACAGGCGTGAAG
>SJJU01036467.1:0-11332 GCA_012932125.1 Conopomorpha cramerella | reverse complement strand
CAGATGCAGATGTAGTTTTGTGTCTGTACAAATTGTGTATTTTGTTTGATTTCCGCACACAGGAACGGGACGTGAACCAATTTCTTTCTCTGAACACATTTGCACAGAACTTTTACAGTGAAGAGAAACATCATCAGAAAACTTGGGAGCCACATCTCCTGTGGCTTTAGTAGCTAGTTCCGTCGCAATAGAATAGCTACAACTTCTAAAATTAAATCCACAGCTGTTTTCGTTTAGTTTATTTCACATATATAACATTTTTTTTAATGAAACGCGCACAGACATTATAACTTGCTAGTCTTTGATTATATTCGCGCCTACGTATATATACCCAGTGAACAATATTCAGTTAAAATCAGCAATGTAGTATCTTTATAGACCTTTAAAGTTTTCAATATCAGAATTCATTTTTGGCTCGTATCTGGTATCAACCAGAAATAAAATCCCAATATTATATGTTTCGTTGAATCATTCACCATTGAATTGCCAATTTCTCATTGATCACCAACGACAATCTGTGCCAAGACTAAGGCAATTTTGATGACATTTCCTGTGCGACACAGCATCTGTGGTCCAGTTGGTCGGATACTTGACTTGCAATCCGGAGGTCGCGGGTTCATGTCTGGCTACTAGACCTGTACCAATAGGACTCTTTTTCAGAGCCTATGTACGCAACACAAAGCTAGTACAGTGAAAGACAACATCTTGATGAAACCCGCACACAACAAGGTGTGTGAACCTTATAACGGCGATACGCTCACCCCTTGTCACGTTGGGTTAAATACGCTTGGTGAAACGTGGGCATTTGCATAGCAAGTGCCTCTGACTACCCCGCTTTGGAATTAAAAGGTGTGAAGTGTGTTCTTTTCCTGTGTGACTAAAAATATGGTAGAACTGTTGAACTCGTGAGAAAAAAATCGGGTCATGTTATGTAAAATGTCAATAAATTATGTAATTCTGAAAGTAATTTGATTATCTTTTTTGTCATTTTATTGTCTTTAAAAATAAGTATGTTTTACTCGGCTAGCTCTCCTCCATTTCGAGATATTTAGATGTGTTGTGTACACGAAATTATGTGCGACCCGGAATTTTTGTTCACGACTATATTAATCACAAGTAAAAATTAACCTGCCTACCCCGCTTCGGGATTAAAAAGGTGTGAAGTGTTTTTTTTTTTTTTCAAATTAACCTTAATGTCTAGACTTTCATAATATGAGTTTCAACCTTGGAATGGTAGACTATATTCTTAACCGGCTGTACGTACATACGCGCACATATTATATGTATGTAAAAGTATAAAAATCAAGGAAGAATCGAAAAATTAAATGACTAGTCGAGTATTTTAGACACGATCTCAGTTTATTGTTTGCATTGATTGAATCGCAGATCTGCAGATAAGCTTGAGACACGGACAGTGATGGCTTCAAGTCGTAAACCTCGAAATAATGGCGACCCATGGAGTAAAGGTTCCCGTCCACTGAGAGCATTTAACTGTTTTTACCCGACTTCAAAAAAAGGAGGAGGCTCTCAATTCATCGGCATTTTAACTCAATATTGTTCACCGGGTATTTAGGCGCTTCCCGTATGATTCCGTTAAAATTTGTCCCGACAATGCTAGCTCGGATTTTATTATTATATTTGGATTTGGAAATGTTAACTATAATAGCAATCACTATTTAATAATGCCTAGTGCATAAACCTATTATACCTAGTATATGCATACTATATTATACATAATATTATAGTCAACAGTAAAAAAAAAAGTTGTGTGGTTTTACGAAACCACGGTAAAAGTGAAACGAGCGCCTTTCACCTTATCCCTACTCCGCGGCCGACCGTCACGCGACATGCTACACACAGACTAAAAAGTTTGAGACGATGTAACAAAAGTTTAACTTTAATAAAATTAACCATGGACCCGTTAATGTGGACCACGGTTAACGAATGAAAAAATCTGCATTGGCGGTTTTCTCAGAAAAATAATGACAGCCTTCGTCACCGAAAACCTTTACCTAAAACCTTACAGACTGTTTTATAGTCGTCTAGATTCTTTCAGGCTGATTGCCGCAGGGAAGTGCCTCCGAATGTCAGGGGAGCTTTAGACATTTCACCGTTTTACTGACACCCTTAAATAGGATACTAAAACATTTTTACTGTGTGTTCCGCTCGCACTGTACGGTAAAAAATAATATATTTAATTAGGTATTTTTAGGGTTCCCTTCAAGATAAACGGACCGATGGGTAATAAAAAAACAGGCTAATACGAGCCAGACCTACGGATTCCGTACAATTTTTCTGTAAAACTGCAGGAAAGTGACTGTTGTATAGGAGGTGCCTTGATTACTTTTTACTGTATTTTTTTTTGGATTTGTGGTTGTATAGCGGCAACAGAAGTACAATCATCTGATGGATTGATAAGATAAAATATAAACAAATCGGGGGGAGCGTGGGCTTACCGTAACTGGTGGAAATAAGTAGAATTAGAATGACATGAGGGGTGATGGATTGACCCAAAAAAATAAAACAAACAGGTCAAGTTAAATGAATACGTTTAAAAATGTTTCGCCACGTCGCCTCTTATCCAACGTTTCACAAGAAAAGTTGTTTGACACAATATTAAAAGTTTAAAACGGGTATTATAGCGCGAAAATTAACCAAAGATAAGCATTCAGCGTACCTTCATTGTTTGCCTTGATTGCTTATTAAGTTATTTTACTTTCGACAGATGTAATTACATATATAGAGGTAAAAAAAATAACTGAACGATCTGAAGGTGGCACGCTCTCCTTGCAAATTTAGTTGTGTTTTGCATAAACGTACAATTCGTATGTCTGTCATAAATATCAAACTCTCTGTCCAAAAGTTGTGATATTTTACAATCAACAAACACATACACTGTCAAATAATCATACAAAAATCCCGATTCAACTAAGTAATAATCCAAGTCGACAAATCTCCAACAAATAGCGAATGATATACTCGTAGAAGAATAGCACACACACAATTCAATGGAAGTGAGAGGCCATAAAAACGAATGACCCTTTATATACCGGCCAGGTTCTATCTTCAACAATAAATTAGTGAGCGAGACGACTTCATTGGATGTTATTATATCCTTTGGAACACGTAGTAGACTATTTGAGATTATAGTCAATACGGTACACGATAACTCAGTTTAACTAAAATTTTACTTGTTTAGTTTCTATCAAAAGTTTTGCCTTTTTAATGCACTTTGGACTAGGAATTCCCGAAATTTCCATGTGAACGGAAACAGATCGGAACAAAATATAGTTTGTTAAATCTTTATACCAAATTTCATTACATTTATTTTGTTTTAAAAATGACAAGGAACAATCCCTGTTAATTTGAAAAGATGCCAGTTTCTTCCCGGTTCTTCTGACCAGTAAAATAAATTAATTCAAACCGGGCACGTTTACTTTCATCAATCTTTGTGTTATACTATTTACTACTATACTACTACTTTATATATGTAAGTAATAGCACTTATAACAATGAAAAATAAACACATTTATTTTAATTCGCATATGCACATTACATAACATAAAATAGGCGACAAAGAAATAAGTATAGGTGTTGAGAGTTAAGAGCGTCTGTGGTTCAGTTGGTCGGATACTTGACTTGTAACCGGGAGGTCTCGGGTTCGAGTTCGGCTACTGGACGTGTACCAATGGGACTCTTTTTCAGAGCCTATGTACGCAACGCAACGCTCGTACTGGGAAGGACAACATCGTGATGAAACCCGCACACCACAAGGTGTGTGAACCCTATAACGGCGATGGGCTCACCCCCTGTCACGTTGGGTTAAATACGCTCGGTGAACCGCGAGGACTTGCTTTAGCAAGTGCCTCTGCCTACCCCTCTTTGGGATTAAAGGCGTGAAGTGTATTTTATTTTTCAACATGGTAATTATACCTTTAGGCGTATATAAAAACTGTTAAAACAGTTTTTCTAAGTACGCGAATCCGTCCGCGTCCACTAGTATTCGTTTACAGAAAACTAACTCCATTATAACAAAACGTGATCTATCTTGAGTTATCGTATCAACTCTTGTGGTTTCTCATTATTATGTTTACTAGGTAGAGATATGATGGTAGATTTGTGAGTATTAAAGATTAGAGCTGGGAGTTTATTGTCAGATCTTCTCTCAATGACAAAGCCTCTTTCCGAAATGATATAGCTTTTGATATTTCCGATGTTGTATCAATGTTCTTAACTCACTTCTTACGGGAACAATTAATTATTGTAGCCAAATATGCAGATTTCCGGTAGCGAGGTTCATTCGTACCTATAAATATCATAGGAAAAAAAACTTAAAAAATCCTACTTCATCTGGGAAAATGGTGTTATTTTAAAACAACGATAGTAACAAGTGGTTTAATATTGTATTTCCACTAGCTTTGCATAAGTGAGCATAGAAATCTTTACTTTATTAAGAATATTATGCGCTGCGAGTGTTGCAACCTCCTTTCTGCCACTTAATCTGGCACCGAACTCGGATTGTCTTTTGTTTTATTGTTGTTCAGTCCACTATATTATCTAAGTATACTAATAGTACATACATATTTACGTAACGTATTTATGTAAGTGCCAGATTAAGTGGCAACAAACGTATTTCAACTAAAATTGACAAGGCTTCGTACTGTACTAGCGATATCTCGGAACAAAAAGAAAATTTGAGTTGTCAAATAATTTTCCATTGTCATACAAATCATACAGTCATTAATTATGAATGACGTCATATAAAATGTTGTTATTGTTTGGCTGGCAAAAAGCTCTCTAAACCATGATTTAATGTTTACCAAGAAGATATATCATTTTTCAGGGCAAATCGATAACTACAAAAACATAATTGTATTTCTTAATTGTTGCAGAGCCTTTCTGAGGATACTGTGCGTGTGCTGTCCACGCAAACTGAGAAGAAAATATCAACCACAACTTAGGTCTAAGCAGTCACAAGTAAGTTGTAAATATGACTTAGTTTTTTTTTTTGTTCTAATAGCAACTTCGCTTTGATAGTGCCTAAGGGTATATTTTGTGCCAATAAAGCTTTCATATTTGATTGCATTAGATAAATTACAAATCATTAATTTGTAATTTGATGATGAAGGAATCTTCCTAGTACGCAAATGTTGGGCTACGACGCGTAGACACAATGACTACGTACGTAGCTGTGAGCTACGAGGCGTAGCAAACTTTATCAGGCGACTGATTGTAAAAATATAATTCGGTATTTCAATATATTCGTGATTTTTTACCTACATACTCAATTCATGAAATAAATCAGATATCATGACGTCATTACATGTAGTAAAACACATGTGTACATATCAGTGAAACGTTATGTCATTACTGTGAAATAATTTCAATCTATTCTGAACAATTGCGTTTCGAAATGACTGAATAATATTGTAATCATTAATTAATACAAACACGCAGGCATTGTAGTAGTGTGGTTTCATTTTGTTTGCTCGTTTATAAATTTTATAGCGAAATTTTGTTGTTTTATTTTTCAGTTCCGTTCCACTCGACGATATTACTCGTCGAGCGAATTGACTGGCATACAACAAATAAGACAAAACTCCTGTGAACAAACTTACATTTAAATAAAGAGTTTTTCGTAAAGAAAAAAACTAAAACCTCTTTTAAAACTTCGCGCCAATCGTGAGTGCTGTCAAACATCTGTCAGATCGAATTTGATGGCCAGTAACATTTCAAAATGGCGTCCAAAAAAAAACGTTTGTCTTTTTAAAAGTTCATAACCTCCAAAGTACAGTTCAAGTTTGCCCCATCCAATATATCATGTAAAAGAAAAACAAATGCCCAGAAAATAAGAGTATTGAATGTGGTGCCAAGATTTCGTGCACTGGTTGCCAAGAAAAGTGTGCCAGGGTAAAAGGTACGTTTTGTGGTGTGACACAAAATGATGCACTGCCTGGCAATGATCCCTTTGTGTGCGTGTGTGTATGCTCCTTGATCACACTGTGTGCACTCGACTGTGTCTTCGCAAGCTATTGTGTAGTTTACAGACATTCATTTTCATTGTGCCGAAGAATATGCTGTTTACAACTCGAATATACATTTGAAGTTGTAAACCATTCTATTTGTATTCTCTTTTTAAAAAGTAAAAGTGATATTAAAGATGCTGCTAAGACGCATCATAATTTTAAATAAGTTATTTAAGTTTGTACAGGTATCACAGTGCGATTTACACACATAAAAAGTGTCTAGGGATCAAGTACATTTTAGAAGATTGTAATCAAGAATATATTTTACAAAAACTGAATTCATTCATAATTAATTCAAAATGTCAATGATACAGGCATGGGGAATTAGGTAAGAGACCAAACCAAAAGATTAGATTAGATTTAAATAAATTAGATTTTTTTTAGAGCTAAAATTGTTCTTGATCCCTAGACACTTTTGATGTGTGAACACTTTACCTTCAGTTTACCGTCGTTTTTTGCTCGACATTTTGGCCATGCCACATGAAACTGTGTCGAAACGTCGAGCAAACAAACAAAGTTGAGCTGACGGTTTAGTCTTGCATAAATCGCGTCGTAATACCCGGTACAAACACAAAAAAAAATAGATGTCCGGAATTCAAAATGAATGTTGGTAACACGTACATTTTCAACACAACTTCTAAACTCATTATGCATAAAAACGGGGCATGCAGAGATAACCTAACTTCCAAAGGTCCATTGTACCCACACCACACCCATGTTTGTCAACCTTTTTATTTTTTTTACTTGTTTTTCTTTTGAACGCTTTTTCTCAATCTTTATTTTTCATATAACTTCCTACTTATCTATTGGTGTCTATATATCTAATATTGTCTTATAATGTCGATGTGATACCGCTACCATTGTTTCCGATTTCCTAATGTTGATTGTTGTGTTCCTTAATGCCGAATTGTGTTAGCATGTAAGGGATTGCTACAGGTATTGGCCTGTCTACAGTGGCAGCCACATGAACTCTGTTCGAAAGAAATAAGAACTATTTTCCACTAAATGGCCAATAACTGTAGCTGCCAACTACAGCATTTGTCCTATAATATGTAGATCATACTACCTTTAAATTGTACTTGACATTTTGTAGTTCTGTCTGAGAAGGATAGAAGTACAAAAACAACAGACTGTCAAGTAGGTATACATATTCTAGAAGCAATTGTACCGCAAACTGAAATATAAAATTCTAGACCACGAACTGACTCCATAAATTAAGATATATTCATATACCCGTATTCTGTAATTCCCCTCAAGTACAGATCTCTGCTCAAGCAACGTAATTGTCTTTGTGTAAAAAAGAGAAAGTTTGCTCAAGAGACACCTGAATGCTGATTGTCGTTTCAGAATACGGGTCTTACAATCAGGCAAAGACAGAAATAAAAGAAAGGAAAGGGTGTGCCAGTATTTTGCGCCATATCTTTAGTAACACTTAAGCACAAAAGAAATCTTGTAGGCGATCAAAGTGCAACAGCTTCCGAGCACTTAAATGCCTAAATTAGTGAATTAATGTTAAGCTGCTTCCACCAGAACAATCTAAAAATATTTATGACACACACATTTTTGTCCTGTGTGTATTTTAAAAAAGGCGTGGGATTGTCTTTGTTGTATTTCGAGTAACAATTTTGTCATACTTAGTGAATTACGACACAATGTCACCGAGGAAGTCGATTCTAATTTTGCATTTGAAGAAATTGCGACACAAAATTTCAAATTCTTAATACGTCTTGCAGTAGTGCAGTTGTGTCTGCACATCTCGTACGTAGGATAGTTTTGTCGTGTATATTTTCGACTATATTTTATTCCACATTTCGGACATCATTCTGACACAGACTTACGGCCGAATTTAACACATTTTAATACTGAGAGCTACTGAAGTCACAAACTTACACTATAATTTTTTTCCGGAATGACAATGAAACAATAAGTTTCAAGAAAACTGTTAAATTTACAACATTAGTCCCACCAGTGAAATATGTTAGATACCATATTAATATTCGAGATAATAATGATGGCGTTTATGAGATAGTACCCTAACCCTTATTAAATTTAATGCATATTATAATTACGTCGTTACCTATTATTTTCTTCTCCAAAAATATCACGAATAGGACGAAACTTTTTTTATCTATTTTTCTAAGTACAATGCTGTAACCCCAAAAAAACTACCATTATAAAACAATCACTAACAGTACCGTTTGCACCCGCAGTACCCAGTATCGACGATGATGTACTCGTCGGTAGCACAGCAGGAGATGTGCCGTTTGTGACGTCAGTCGCGGGGCGCCCGCCCGCCCAGGGCCCGGTGCTCCTGATGCCGCGCCCTGCCGGACCCGCAGCGGCGGCCGCAGCGCCCCGCCCTCCGGCAGGACAGGCATCGTTTCGACGGCACAGACGTCGACGAACCCATACCCTACGTAGCAAACTACTGCCCAGACGCTGACGACGTAAGCGTAGAGTCGAATAGTCGCGCGCAAAGTTTCCGAAGACCCAAAAAGGTCACGTATCAAACTAAAGCCGATATTATACCTAATTGAATATTTGTGTTATATTGTAAATAGGATAAGGTATGTGAATGTTTTCCAAATATAATACTTAAGAGTCTCATGTAAAAATGTTGTTTTATCGACGATACATAAATGTGGCTCTCCATATACGCGCGACACAGTTACTTGTATTTTCAATATTCGATAAAACAGTATAATTTGCACCTGAACGGGATAGAGTTTCTGCGCAATCATCATTTTCATCTAAAGTTGTTCGATCGGAATAGTAAAACCGCTTGCTATGCATTACCTCATGCAGTACATAAGTTCCACAATAATACATGTATCAAAATAATCATGAATAACATTCGTCATTAGAAAAATTAAAAATAACCGCCAACGGAATCCTCCCTTTACAAACCTGCACTGAGCTTAATAGTAAGTATATTTAAAGCTACACTGTATATATATAATTATTTATCTATGTGTATAACTGTACGTTGTATATAGTGGTAAGTTTCATTGTAAGCATGTAATCTTATGTAAATAATGTTTATAGTCATCATTGCTAGTCAATATTTGCTCACTAATCAGTATTATTATTAGATAAGTACACTTAATTCACATTATTGTATAATACCTAAAATTGCTAATACACTCATGAAAAGTGTCTAGGGATCAAGAACATTTTTAGCTCTAAAAAAACTAATTTATTTAAATCTAATCTAATCTTCTGGATTGGTCTCCTACCTAATTCCCCATGCCTGTATCAATGACTTATCACCACAAGTTGAATAAATTATAAATGAATTCAGTTTTTGTAAAATATATTCTTGATTGCAATCTTCTAAAATGTATTTGATTCGTAGACACTTTTGATATTATGTTCAAGGATGGTAAAATAACGGGCGTATTTAATTGAAAACACATTTTGATGGTGGCTTATTTAGAGAATCGTAAAAAAATAAGTCTCTATATATATATATAATGTAATGAGTGTTCTGTAAATAAATAAATAAAAGTCACTGTCAAACTTTCTTTCAATAAAAATAGCTCGCATTTTAAGGTTCTATTCCGAATAGAATATAGACCGAAGAGAGCTGCTGACAGATGCGGTCATACATTCATACATTAAGTAAGAGAACCGCTGCAGAGAACACGTGGAGCGGTTTCATGCAGTCAGCCAAATTCTTAATTGGTTTGTATTCATTGATTTGACATGGCTTCTGAACGCTGCGGCTGCAGTCCTTGGAAGCGCGGGCAGCATGCAGTATGGCACCATCGACTCAGCGCCGTGCTGTTGGCAACTCGCTTCGGAATACCTTTTTGATCCTTGATTAAGTGAAAACATACACAATGAGTCTCGTAATAATTTAAGTACCCTTTTAAGCATAAATCAACAGATTCTGTACATTACTGAATCCAGGGATAATGGTCGCGGGTGAACAGATCTCCGCATACAAACTTCATAGAGCTGATTTTTACATTTGTTAAAACAGATCGATTTTTCTGCCTACTTCGATTAAAATTTCGTGTTTAATTTAATTTACATTTTTCGTCCGGGGCATTGCCCTCCTGGAGTGGACTCAGTAACGAATAGAGAAATCAATTGCAATATATCATACATGATTATCACAAATTAATTTATAACAATAAGTTAAAAGGTATATCATGTAATTTGTTCTACAATCAGGAGCTGTGATTAACAATTAGCTTTGTAAATAAACTTGTAGGAAAATTTTGTTCTTAGAAAATATATTTTGTAGGTCCATACTCTATTCCTATATGTACTCTGGGGCACACTGGTAGTCGGATATAAGTTCTTTACATATAAAACTCAAAGTCCTGACTGATTTATTCATGACTGACTCATCAACGCCCAGTTCAAACCCTTGAAAAACAAAACTTTCTTTTTATGATTTTTACCTGAGTTAAGAAATGATTTTACCCCTAAGGGGGTTAAAAGGGTTTAGAAGTTTATATGAGAAAAGCGTAAATTTTAGAGTTATGCTTCTAAAACTTGATGGTAGTATTTTTTAATAGTAATTAATACAGTTTCAGTATGATGGGGCGTCTTTTAGTAATATATAATAATAATTTATTACTAGATGTGTCCAGAGGTAACTCGCCATCTTTACCGTTGCTATGGGATTTTTTCAAGTTTAATCTACATACATATCTCCTTAGTAAGTTTCATTAAAATCCGTTCAATACTTTTTTTTATGAAGAAGTAAAAACACACACACTTACCTACATTTTACAAAGTTTTACTTGTACTTACTAAATAATGGGGTTATTCCAAAGTCTGTGAATTCCTCCGCCAATGTGGGTCCGCCGTCTGTACCAATCATCGGACCTTCTTGTTGGAAGTCTACCCACTCTGCGCTTTCCCATTCGTGGCCACCACTCTAGGCTTTCCCCACTTTAGACCCCATCGGTTAGATGAGATTGAAATCTCTAAAATCGCGGTCTCCACTGGCAAGAAATCGGTCAAATTCGTAAACGTATGAATCAGCGTTCGTACATTATATATTTCATTTAAACACTTTAATAAAGTGCACTGGGTGCACTTAATGCTAAAGGATTTTCAACCAATCAACCACCATTAATGAGAAAGAATACAAACAATAAATAATGAAAAACAAAGCAAAAAATGTTGTTACACCGGAATAAATTTAAAAAAATCTCACTGACGCTAATATTAATATAATTATGAAACGGGGTTTATACATGTTTGTATGTAACTACCTCATTATAAGCCCGTTGGGTATCCCATGATGAATTATGTATGGTTATTAATGATAGAGTCCGCTACCTCAT
>SJJU01036453.1:0-10994 GCA_012932125.1 Conopomorpha cramerella | reverse complement strand
TTACGGGACATGCCAAAGACATTTTACTAACTAGAAACAATCTACTATGTACAGAAACGGTCCCTCCTTCCTATCCCCTAGGGTAAAAAGGGGATTTTACCCTTTTCTCTAAGGGGATGAATTTTAAAAGATCCTTTCCTATCTTACGTAAACATCATGCACATTTTCAGCTTTCTAGGGTCAAGAGTTTGGCCTCGGCCTTGATGAGTCAGTGGTGAATTAATCAGTCAGGACTTTGAGTTTTAGATACAGGGCAGAAAAGAGTGTATGGGCCCTGGAGGGGAACTTTATTTCCTTAGGAGGAAACTTAAACGGGACGAGGAACCTGAAATCCTCTGTTGGTTCATTTTACTGAATGGACACATTCTTTTATTTTTAAAAGGAATTAAAACTGAATATTTTTTTAATTTCGCTAGCCCGGGAATCGAACCCACTAAATATTAAAATTTGTCTAAGAAACATTTAATAACTTACAATTATCTGTCAATTATTTTTTTTCGAGATTTTACTAACAATACCTACTATTGGTCTCTTAACGCAATGTCTCCTTTCAGTAAAATTAGCTAACTAAAAGATTTAAGATAGTTCCCCTCCAGGGCCCATACACTTATTTATTCTCTCCTGTATTCAGTAAATTTAGTACAGTACATCCATTTCAAAAGGAGTCAATTTTTTCGTTCCGGAGCATTAAGGTTCCTGCTGAAATGGAAGGATCTATAGAAATAGTATACCAGCTTAAAAGGGCAATTAACGGATTAACTAGTGTTTACTTAGCGATTTTTTAATCCGACGTCCAAAGTAACAGTTATTTAACTCCACGAAGACAGTTACTGCGAAAGACCGCAAATATTTCCAACACAAACAGGAAAAGTTGTGAAATAAATCCTTTAAATGATGTGACCAAAAATGTTCACCATGAGAAAAGTGAATGTTTTCAAAAAATAAGGAAATAAGTATCTACTTAGTTACTGTTTTGAGAGGTTTCTTTTCTTTGCATTGTGAAGCAGCAGACAGAATTATTACAAGCGCCTGCACTCTCTCGCCTCCGCCGCCGCTAGCCTTTGTTACAGCTCTCCCCTTCAACTTGGGGCAACTTAACGAATAACTGTAAACGCTGATAAAATGAACTCTATTGTTAAGACTTACCAGCACAACTTTGCTTAAAGTAAGTAAGTGATGGTTCGAGAGTGCTAACTTTCGACATAAGTTTCGTCGGAAGCACAAGCCCCCAAGTTCTACACGTATCGGCGTCCAAAAGCGGAAGGACAAAGACAAACAAAATATATTTACCTACGTCTATACATAAGCGTCTTGGCTTGTAAGACTATCGAATGTCAAATAGAGTTAATTTCGTAAAATCAGGCATCAGAATAATTATGATACGAAAGTTAACTACGGATTGTATTATTTAAAAAGAACCGACTTCAACCTGTACGTGGGGTATACTGAATGTTTCTGGATTTTAATAAATGAGACTACATATTCAACTGGAAACATATTTATTGTTTATCGATGTATATTCCCCCACAATCAATGCATTTTTGCATTCTATGAAACCATTGTGTAAAACAGTAGGACCAGCCTTCTTTGGAGATCTCTTCAATGGCCTCATGGAACGCACTCACCGCCGCTTCAGAACTTGTAAATCATGAACCTCGAAGTTTATCTTCAGTTTTAGGGAACAAGAAGAAGTCGCATGGTGCAAGGTCTGGACTGTAAGGCGGATGAATCATAAGTTGTACTTTTTCACTCTTCAAATACGCATTCGTCAGCCGGGCGGAGTGCGCGGACGCATTGTCGTGGTGAAGGACTACATCGCTCCGAGGACGCTTTTCACGCCGTCACAACAAGGCCAAACATTAAAAGAAGAAAACTCCTTTTTAAAGACTCTTAAAAATTTCAAGCGTATATCATTAAAAGAGCTTAATAAGAATTGTGTGTCTGTGATCAAAATGGAACGCGCGCAAAATCAGTGTTGCTTAGATTGCTGTCTATATCAAATCAAAACATGTGGGCGCATGTAATTGTTGCAAAGTTTCACACTACGTAGTAACTCTGTTAATAAGGCACCTATGTATCTCTGGAAACTATTAGGTGTAAGCCTATAAGAACAAGTAGTTGTGTGGTGACGGCGAATAGAATACATGTGTCACCACCCCAGACCTACTTTACCCGTCATGAGGGTCGTAAGAGGTGACCGAGGGAGCGCTCCAGAGAACGGGTAGCAGCGCTCTCTGTGAGTTAAACCACAACACCACTGCGATCACCAACCGAACCGCCAAACGTAGCGACTATTGGCATCTCACCCCCAAATGACGGAAATCATCAGGGGAGGCCCTAGTCCAGCAGTGGGCACGATGTGGCTGATGATGATGATGATGAATAAGAACAAGAGAACAGAATTGCTTCATGTGAAATGAAATTGATAGCCATTTCAATGGTGACATGGATTTCCAAGAACAAGGTATGTTGTAACTTTTAAGTTGTATTTTGATTTATTTTTTTATATGTTAATAGCTAATTTACTTTTTTTTTTTAATTTTACAATAAGTTATTCATTCATTTAGACTTTTTTAATAATTCGACCATTTTCGAGGGTTCTCACGTATATCAGAATAAAGATTAGGGTGTCTATTTTTAATTTAATATACATTTGTCTACATGCTACCTTGATTTAAATCAGTTTCGAAGGAGTCTCGCGCGTAGTCTAAAGTATGAAACTGATATTCGCGTATTTCTTTTCAGATACTTTGATTCAATGTACTTTTACAAGACAATATATCTTAAATATGGTCTTCTCTGAATGGCAGCATAAGAGTGAGACATCAGTACATACTTTCAACGATTCTGGCACCATTAACTGATGTCGAAAACATAGACTTTAAGGATTTAGATTATAAGTTAATGAACTTGTGCAAAAGTCTTGATAGGTTCTGGCAACTGGTTAGCAGATGCAAATTTATCAAAGTTTTTCCGGAAGTACAGTGATTGGTTAAATGTTATTGAGGTGGTGGAAGTAAAAAGAAGTACTGAGCAATGTATGGAAGAAATGTTTTGAAGAGTTATCTACACGCTCGGAACGTAGACGATTGGCACAATTATCTCATGTATATTCATCATCCGTAAATACATTACTCAATACTTGTGACATATTACGGTTATGCTTGGAACTGCCTCCTTATCTAAAAATAACTATTAACATTTGGCAAAGAGGGGCTTCGGTATGTTTACACAATGTAAAAGCAACTGAACTTCCTCAAAATGTGGCTGTAAAAGTTTATAACAAATTGCCTCAGTCAATTGTACAGGAAGAAAAAACACCCAATTCGTATTAAAACTAAAAAAAAAATCTTACAGAAAAATGCTACTACAATATAAATGAATACTTATGTAAATGATAACTTCTCAACTAACCAACATAAATAGTATCTACCATAGATAATTAGTACCTGTGTAATTTATTCCTATACCTAATAAATAATATGTACATACTTGACTAGCCTAGATACATAGAAGATTTTATATCGAAATGCTTTCTTGCATGTAATCAACTTGTGTTTTGCTGTGCCCGCCAGGGTCCACAATGTCGTCATGCACCTTTCTTTTATTAATGTAATGTATATTGTCAATTATTGTGGAATGCAAATAAATAAATATAAAGGAACATCTGCGTATGTTCTAGTGAGTTCAGTTCGGTCCTGGCTCCACTCTAGTTCATAACTAGATTCATAAGTAGTCGTTAATTATTTTAGTAAACATCTTTTTTTAAACTCCTGTCTATCACTGCGTTGGTATCAACTGGCGCAGTCAGTAGGATTGTGGAGAGCAAACTTGATACAACGCGACCGATAATATCTCGTGAGCGTTACCACAACGTTGAAGCCCGCCAGAAGACATCCTGAAGTATACAACAAGGGAAAAATTGCCACGAGCAGAAGCCAATGAAGCTCACGTCGTTCATCGCGCTACTGTAAGTCCGACTTTCTCCATTTGTCTCTAGTTGGGTATTTCCTCTCCCGATCCACAATTTTACGTAAATCCAAACGCTTGATAGCCAAGGAGATAGTAAGCAAATTGGAGGAAGAAACCAAAGTAGCTCAAGTGAAAATGGAGGCTATTACTCCTACAGAACATTTTTTATGTATCATTCCCAGATTTAGTGAGAATACGAATTATATGATATATAATAATATTGACTGTTGGGGAAAACGAGTTCTCAAGTGGAGACGTCCGCGTCTCGGCAAACGGAGTGTAGGACGCCCTCAGGCAAGGTGGACTGATGATATACGCAAGATGGCTGGCAGAAGCTGGATGCGAGAAGCCGAAAACAGATCACAGTGGCGTGCAGTTATCATCGCGTAAAGTCTCGAAATCAGCAAAACATGGAGGAAGCATTTAAATATTCCCTTCAAGAAGAGAGGGAATTAAATTAATTTTATGAAAGCAGAAAAATGAGATCGGGATACCCACCAGTAAATAATAGAACTCGTCCTAATTATATCAACACCAATCGTAATTTCCATACAAGCAGTTCAAGGCTGTATTGCAGTCATTGTAAGATGACCAAGCACAGACCCGAGGTCTGCAGAAAAAAAATTATGTTGTAAACCTCATCAAAAATCGCAGAATTGCGATATCTTAAATGTAAACTGTACAGTACGCACTGAAGTAAAAAAAAAGACTCGAAAATCATCCTAACCCTCTAGCTACTGCATTGGTGCAGCCTGGACATAAGCGACGCCTAAAAAGGACGGCCATAACTGACTTAATCTTATAAGTAAAGGATAATTAAGTGTTGAAGGCTATTCACTGAAATACTCATTCTACAGCGTCATCATGTCAACCACTCATTTGCTTATAGTTCTCCAACTGATTGCAGATAAAAATAGAAAAAAAAATGTTGTAAACCGAGAATCCTATCATAGGAATAATAATACATTTAGGAGAGACGAAGTGTATATCATCCACACAACTCTAGAAGGGATGATAGTCCCTCATAAAATAGGAGGTAAGTAAATAATTTAAACTCCCAAGAGGAGATTGTACCCTAAGGAAGAAATCCTCTTCAATCTGCTCGATCAGACCTAAATTTGAAACGGATAAATCAAATCATAAATACGCAAAATAAATTATAAACTTTGAAGGGAAAACGTATAAATTCTTAGTAGATACAGATGCAGCCATTTCCACAATAAACCCCTTAAAAGTAAATGTATCCAATTTACGAAATGAAATCTAATATTAAAATACACGGTTTCAGTGGGGAAGGCCTAACCTTAAGTGAGTTACGCAATTTATAACACGCTAAACATCACAACCCATATGACGGTATATTAGGTCTCGATTTTCTGAAACGATTCAACGCTTCTATTAATCTAGCCGACTCAGTGGTGAACTTATCCAGTCCATCAACATCGGAAAAATCAGAAAATATTTTCTCGATCGAACCACGTACGGAAAAGTTGATTCAAATAACGGCACATAACGTCAATAATGGAGATTGCTTGATAGAGTCAACAAAGACCAGCGACGGCATTCTTGTACCGAATGCAATAGTAAAGGTTGAAAATAATAAAGCCTTAATATCGTGTATAAACCCATTGTCCAGGAAAATCGACGTAAACACATTAGAATTAAATGGAAATCCCATAAGACTTCAAAAAATAACAATCCATAAGTTTCCACAGCCTAAAAATACTAAACAAATTAAAGCATTCCTAGGACTGGCCGGATACTATCGAAGATTTATACCAACATTTTCTGATGTGACTAAACCACTAACAAAACTATTAAAGAAAAAGGCTAAATTCATATGGACGGAAGAATGTACGAAAGCTTTACAAACCTGTAAAGACCTTTTGACCTTTGCACCGACAAATACCCCGATTTCGATAAGAAATTCATAGTAACTACCGATGTTTCAAATCACGCAATAGGGGGAATTATATCACAAGGAAAGATAAACGAAGATTTACCCGTCGCATACACATCGCGAACACTAAACGAAACGGAGCAAAGATACTCCACAATCGAAAGAGAACTACTTGCAATAAAATGGTGCATTAAACATTTTCGACCGTACTTATTTGGAAGAAAATTCACGGTAGTAACTGATCACCAACCTCTTACGTGGCTTTTTTCCGTGAAAGCTCCAGGATCAAGATTAACAAGATGGAGATTAGAATTAGAAGAATATGACCACGATATAGTTTACAGACCCGGTGTAAAAGAACAAAATTCTGACGCAGAGGAGTGGCGCTGATGTGGCGACAATAAACGCGTTGTCACTTATACAACGGTTATTACAGGTCTACTTGAACTGGTTATTCCATATTTGACACACAACAGACAAGTTAAGTTGAGCGTTGTTGTGTATCTTGGAAATAGCAATTCCGCCATTATTGGTAAGGCCCTCAGTGTATATGCCAACGAATAGTAATGAAAACCTTACAGAGTTCATTGAAGTGTTAAGTGAAATTAACGCCGTTATAGAAAATGTTAGGAGTCTGGAGTTGCTAATCGGAATCTGTGAGAGGTATGTGGCGGCCCATGATCTCATGTATAATAGTAAGAAAAGTGAAATACAAATTTTCAAAGCAGGAAAAAAGAAACCGAAATTTGTACCTACTGTCAGACTAGGAGGTGAAGCATTAAGTATTTGCGTCCACTTTCATAGTGCGTAATGGTGGTCAAACGCTTGTTCATAGTGATTAAAAAAAAAAATTGTCACGTAATTTAAATACCTGGGACACTGGGTTACTGATGACCTCTCTGTTGACCTTGATATAGATCGTGAGCGTAGGGCTTTACAAACGTAATATTTTTATTTTATTTTATTTGTTCAACAAAAACGTAATTCTACCTTTACAGGATTTTTCCTAATCCGATAGACAAGTATACAGTAAAAATTAAAAATGTATGTTGTCAGGGTTCCCCTTATTATAATGAGCATGAGACCCAGGGGACCCCGAACAAAGAAAAATAAAAAAAACAACTAGTTGGTTGTTGCCTCTTTTATTATAAAAATTACCTATTCCTAGTAATATTACAAGGACCTCGGGTCAGGGCGTGGGTTACTGCTTCCTTTTTTTATTTAAAAAAGTGTACCTCCTTAGATGTGGGCGTCTCACTCCTGACGGCAGCGCAGTGGACCGGGGAGTGAGGGCACCCACCCAGCTTACCGGTATGGAACGCACTCACAGAGCAATCCCGTGGTATATTCGAACGAACCTCCACGTAGTAGACGTGCAAATGAAGTAGAAAACCGCCAGTCGAAGAAGAAAAAAAACGTGGACGACGAGGAGAGAAAATCGTAGTGTAGAAAAAATAAAGTCCGTAGAGTAGACAAAAAAGAAAAACGTAGACCCTCCCAGCCCACACCAAACCTTCACCCGTAAAAGGTGAAAAACGCCGTCAAGGTCACCACGTGTGAACAATAAAAACGGGAAGAGGAACGCAACATCTTATTGCGCATTTAGACTCCTGCGCACTTTGCCGGCGCAGGACAAAAAAATGGTATTCCGTCAATCGAATTATTCCCTTAGACTAAATATTTAGTATTTAGAAGCTCGTATGCATCCGCCATCGCCGACCGGCGAAAACGACAACCTCACTCTCACCCATCAAACCATTGACATGTTTGACGTCTGAAGTGTCTTTCTTTTGGCAAACGACAGATTTGAATCACCGATTCTCTCTGCCAAACGTTCTGTTCCACAGAACGAAAAATGTAAAACGTGCAACGTTACAATGTAAAGAATAGATCAAACGATCAACACTGGAAACAACAAATAAACACAGTTTAATGAAATTCACCCAGAGCACAGGCATATGTTGGCCGCAGTTTTGGCTAGGTGTACACGTGAAGTTAAAATAACGTGTTTTAAGGCATACTGTCAATCCATGTACATCTGTAGTCTGTGGTCCACATTACCAATGGTATGGTTGAGATAGCCACTGAGGTATGCGGGGTGCAAAAGAGGAAGAATGTCTCCAGAGACTGTGAGCTCTGGTGGGATGAGGAAGTAAGCAAGGGGGTGAATGAAAAGAAAAAGGCATGGATGGATGTGTTGGCCATGAGAGCCAACACCCAAGCAACTAATGTGGATGAAAGTGAAAGGAAAATGTCTCAATACAAGTGCTTAAAGAAGAGAGTGAAAGAATTGATAGTACGTAAGAAGATTGAGTTAAAAGAGCGGAATGAAAAGAGGTTCTCTGACAACTTCCAAAATAAAATTCGGCTATTTTGGAAACTAGTCCGGTCAGCCAGAAGTAAGTCAGAGAATCATAGCATGAAAGCAATTAGAGATAAGGATGGAAAATTTTTGAATGAAGAAAGTATGGTTGTAAGAAGATGGAAGGAATACTTTGAAAATTTGTTTGAATGTATCACCGCGTCGACTTTGGTTGATGCGGTTAATATGGATGGCGAAGAGAATAAAAGTGAGATACATATGAATAAAATTTTCAAGGCTATGAAAGGAATGAAAAATGGAAAAGCGGCTGGGTATGATAGGATTTCGCTGGAGATGCTGAAGGCTGGTGGTGCGGTGGTGGCGAACCTGCTGTACCTTATTTTTAATGCATGTTGGCGATACGGCCGAGTACCAAGTGAGTGGTGCAAAGCCGTAATCGTTCCACTGTATAAGGGTAAGGGCTCACAGCAGGATTGCAAACATTACCGGGGAATCAGCCTTCTTAGTATCGTCGGCAAAATGTATGCAAAAGTGTTGATCGAAAGGGTAATACGTGAGACTGATGAAAAAAATCTGGGATGTACAAGCTGGTTTTAGGAAGGGAATGGGATGCACCGACCAAGTCTTCTCTTTGCGCCAGGTGACGGAGAAGTTTTTGGCTAAAAACCAAAAGGTTTTCTGCGCTTTCATGGACTTAGAGAAGGCTTATGATCGGGTACCCAGGAATGAGTTGTGGACCTTGCTGCTGTCCCGGTTCAGGTTGGACAGGACCTTGGTACGGGCTTTGAAATCACTTTATGATGATTCCAGTGCCTGTGTCAGGGTAAACGGGACCTACTCAGACTGGTTTGGCATCCATAGAGGTGTCAGACAGGGATGCGTAGCGTCTCCGTGGCTGTTCAATCTGTTCATGGACAGTTGTTTGGAAGATCTGAAAGGTCGTGATTGGGGTCTAGATATGGGTGGTTTAATCATCAAATGCCTTTTATATGCTGACGATCAAGTTTTTCTTGCACCGTCGGCGTATGAATTGCAGCAGATGATTAATTGTATGAATGAGTCATTGAAAAGGAAAGGAATGAAAGTGAATGCTAGTAAGACCAAAGTAATGGTAGTCGAAAATAATGAAAGGACAGTTTGTGAGTGCATGATTGACGGGGAGAAAGTTGAACAAGTGGATGAGTTTGTATATTTGGGATCTCTATTTACAAGTGATGGAAAGTTTGACAAAGATATTGAAAGAAGAGTGAGTGCGGGTAATAAGGTTAACGGTGCCCTTCGCAGTGTTATGGAGAGCCAATTCATGTCGAAAAAGGCAAGATTGGCTGTCCATGACGCTGTACTGGCACCTACCTTAATGTACGGGAGTGAAAGTTGGGTATGGCAGAAGAAGCATAAAGTAAAGTCAATGCCGTAGAAATGCGGTCATTGCGGAGCATGAAAGGCGTGACATTGAATGACAGGATAAGGAATAGTGTGATAAGGGAAAGTTGCGGTTTGAAGGAAAACGTAGTGACCAAGATTGAAAAGGGCATGCTTCGGTGGTTTGGGAATATGGAGAGAATGGATGAAAGTCGATTGACGAAAGAGATTTATATGGGTGATGTAATGGGCCGGGTGAGTCGAGGTCGCCCCAGAAGGACATATACAGACCAGATTGGTGATGTCCTGGCCGAAGGTGGCGTGGAAAGTACTCGAAACCGAAGGTCATGTATGAAAAGATGTATGAATGTAGATGAAGCGAAAGGGGTATGTCAGGACCGTGACAAATGGAGATCTGTAGTCTCTGCCTACCCTCTGGGAGACAGGCGTGAAGTGTATGTAGTTAGTGTATGTTACATAGTTTAAAACAAAATGGCTTCCCGCTGCCTGACCCTATGTATGCAAATATCTTTAAAACTACGAATTTCATGCGGTTATTTTAATAGATGGACGCCCCGCGATTTCATCGTTTCATACAAACTATGGTTATAGGTCCTAGCATACCCGGGGGATATAAAGGGCCTTACAGATATCTCTCCATGTCCCTCTGTCCAGCGCTGTCAATGCCCGCCGCCTTGCTCGGAGTCCCCTGAGCGCCGCCACGTGTGCGTTAGTCTTCCTCGTCTCCGCTTCCCGCTAGGACGCCAGTCAAAAGCCACAACCGTCGGATCGTTCTCGCCTCTTCGGAGCGAGTGGCCAATCCATCTCCATTTGCGCAGTGCGATTTCTTCGCCTATCATTCTTTTTTGGCATTTGGTTCATAGCTCCGTATTGTATCGTGTTTGGACAGAAAATTCACAGAATGGCTCTGAGTGACTTATTTACGAAGACTTGTAATTCGTTCGTAATGTCTTTGGTCACTTTCCACGATTCAAAGCCATACAACATCACAGACTTGACTAAGGACTCGAAGAAAGAGAGTTTTATGCGACGGGAGAGAATGTTTGACTTCCAGACTGGACGGAGTTGAGCGAATGCTGCTTGTGCCTTCTGTATTCTTGACTCGATGTCGCGTTCTGCTCCGCCGGTTGTTGTTAGGACGCTAACAAGATAGCAGAACGAAGTCACAGAGTTTAGGGGATTGTTGTTTAGGGACATCTTTAGGGCTTCTGAATCTTTGGAGGAGACTCTCATGTCGACAGCTTTTAGGGTATTGATACGCAATCCTATTTGCATTGCTGCATTTAGGAGTGCTGACAGTTTACTCCTCAATTGGTCTATCGTTGGCGAAATCAATATTATATCGTCTGCGTAGTCCAGGTCCTCTAAAGTTCCACCAGGCCATGACAATCCTTTAGCCCGTTTTACAACATCCCT
>SJJU01036411.1:0-12382 GCA_012932125.1 Conopomorpha cramerella | reverse complement strand
AGGCAAGAAAACTCAGAAAAAAACTTAGCACACATGAAAAAATTAAAAATATCAACACTGTTGAGGAAAAGCAAATAGCTCTAAATATGCCTCGTTACTATGGCTTTAAAACGATAATGCTTAGAGATTGTAAAATCCCATACAATGCCTTGCCTTTACTGAAGTGTTATACTCGAACCCATTTCATGGAGATGGACCAACTGCCCGATGTTTATGCTGCTTCGGACAAACTCGCTGAATCTATTGTAACAGAAATCAAGCCCCTAATAGAAGATGTCATCACCATTGAACATGAAGGTTTAAAGTTAGTAACAAATAACTAAGTCAACTAATATTCTTTAATTAATCATCTTCAATGCTTAAGATATAGTTTCTGTGTCAGATCAAACTGTCTGAACATATACCATTTGTTAACATAAAAATAACAACTACAAAAAGGTGAACTTACAACTTGTGGTATGTGAAGGGAGAATAATTAATTTCATCTAGCTGTCCCCCTTCAGTCTCTGAAGGAATTTTGGAATAAATTATTGCTTGTGTATTATTCCAATGTATTAGTAATATTATTGTAAACTTTTGACTCTCAGTATCTTTTTTTGTGTGAAACATTTACAAACCTCAAAACTCATGTTTATAATATTAGTAAGATTTATAGTATTTATTTATTATTTCAGACATGCTAAAGTTAAATATGATCCAGAGAAGTCAGCAAAAGAGCAAGAAGAAGATGCTTTATCAAAATCCATAGTTAAACAATTCAACAGAATTATTACCAACAATCTTGCTGAAAGGGCTCCCCACATACTTTCTGCGCAGGTAAAGTTTAATTGTTTCTAATGAGATTAAAGAGGCCACTTCCCCATCTACAACATATTCGAAATATGTACATACACTTCACGTCTGTCTCCCAGAGGGGTAGGCAGACCCCTTTGTTAATAACATTGACAACTATAGGTTTTTTTTTACAATTAATCCAATATCAGGTTGTGATAAGTAAATGCACATGGTTAACTAAGTGCATTAAACCCAAGGAGTAATGGGTATGCATGTTCCATTTATATGAATATTACATAGCCCCAATAACATACATACATGTTTACACTTCACGCTTGTCTCCCAGAGGGGTAGCCAGAGACTTCAGATCTCCATTTGTCACGGTCCTGTCATACCCCTTTCGTTTCATCTACATTCATACATCTTTTCATACATGACCTTTGGTTTCGAGTACCTTTCACGCCACCTTCCACCAGGACATCACCATTCTAGTTGATGTATGTCCTTCTGGGGCGACCTCTACTCACCCGGCCCTGCACATCACCCATATTAATCTATTTCGACAATCGACTTTCACCCATTATCTCCAATAACAATAAACATATATTTTCAGGTTGACTATGATCCTCGACATGAAGCATTTTGGGTCATCGGTGGAATACCACCACCAAGGAGTGTGGTCGACTGGAGGAATAAATTCAAATGGTTCAGGCACCGAAGCCAAGAGCCCGTTGATAGAACAGTACAGTATGTTGGTAAGGGGTCAGCTAATTGTCATATATTCATCTCAATTTCCAAACATACTATTACTATAGCGTGTGGTGACAGCAAATCTATATATATAAAACAAAGACAGGTTTGTTACAACACAACTCAAGAACGATTCAACCGATTAGGCAGAAAATTTGATAGATTTAGTGGGGATGTAGCTTAGAACCAGGAGAATAACATAGGTGTAATTTTTATCCCGTTCCTGTGGGACTTAGTGCATAGTATAGAGGGTGCTATAGTTTGTATGATATACTGAAACTACGCGAATGAAATCGCGGGGCGTCCACTAGTAGAATATATGTCACCACTCCACCTTGACTGTGACTAAGGGGCTCTCAGGAATACTGACAGCAGCGCTCTGTGAATTAAACCGTAACACCACTATGATCGCCAAACCGCCTACCAAGAGTGGCAATTATTGGTATTTCCCCCGAAATTATGATGAAATGATGAAAATTATTGGGGGAGGTCGTCATGCAGTGGATTATGATGATGATTATTAGGATCTAAGGTCACCTGCGATACATGCTTGCACAGGGTGCGGCGGCCGTTGTTAAAGTAAATTACACTTCACACCTTTAAATCCCAATGCAGGGTACTTGCTGAAGCAAATGCCCACGGTTCACCAAGCGTATTTAACCCAACGTGACAGGGGGTGAGGGTGATGCTTTATATTGAGGCTACGGCCCAACGCGCAGCCAAGAAGCTGGGCATCCTCTCGAAGGTGCGACGGTAATTCAGGTATGAGTATGTGAGTCTTTGTGAGCATCTCTGCGCAAAACTGTCTCTCCATTATCGTAATAGTAGAATAGTTTTCATTTAAAAAAAAACACTGGCCGGAAATAATTTATATGTTAAAAATAATAAAGTGCAGCCTGGACATAAGCGACGCCTTAAAAGGACGGCCTATTATCCTTTTCTCGCGATTTATTTCCCCGCTTTTATAATATGCCGTCGAAACTAAAACAGCAATAGCCTAATTTTGCCGTTTGCAACACTGCAATGAAGATTCAACATGGCAAATGGCAAATGGGCCGATATTGCCCGAGTCCAAACGAAGAATAAAAAAAAGAGGATGGCCATAACTGATCTAAGCTTATACATACATACACTTCACGCCTGTCTCCCAGAGGAGTAGGCAGAGACTACAGATCTCCATTTGTCACGGTCCTGACATACCCCTTTCGCTTCATCTACATTCATACATCTTTTCATACATGACCTTCGGTTTCGAGTACTTTTCACGCCACCTTCGGCCAAGACCTAAGCTTATAAGTAAAGGATAATGAAGTGTTGAATGGTATTCACTGGAATACTCATTCTAAAACGTCATCATGTCAACCACTCATTTGCTTATAGTTCTCCAACTGATTGCAGATAAAAATAGAAAAAAAAAATGTTTCAAAATTGTTTACTCTAATTTTGTTTTATTATTTTTACAGGAACTCCAATATTGACACTGCGAAGCAATATTCCACTGAAATCTATAATACCGTACAGTGAAGCGCAGAATCCGGACTTCAAAGTTGAGAAGTTTGTCTATGGTCCAGAACAGATCGGCTACTTCACTGAACATAGACACGGAACTAACATTCCAGGTAATTGTTTAAACTTTCAGGAAATAGTCACTGTTGTAATGGGGAATTTTCAGGGCCCCTGTGTCTCTTAGTTATGACAGATGGCGCTAGTTGTATTAGGGAACGAAATTACTAACGAAATTACTAACTACAAGCAGTCCGTATTGAAGGCGACAGTAATTTATTTCATTGCTTGTTTACATGTTACATAAGTGTCTGAAGTCTAAATAACTTACCCAAATAATATAAAACGCACTAAAATATAACTGACAGAAGTCCCCCTGGATATCTACTAGCGACATCTAGATAAAAAACTTTTGTAGTTTGAAAATTCCCCATTTTGTTCAAGTAGAAGGTTTAAACCACATATTATTAACTTAATTGATTCTGCTGTTTCTGTAATCCCTTTAAGGTAGTTGTGTAAGTATATCGGTCTCTGGCACCCATAGTACTGGGTTGGGTATCCTGTTTTTTTATGTGGGAAAATCCTCATGGACACCCCTGCCCCACCATTCTCTGTTCCCATGACAGAGAATGGGTCAATGTCGGACTCTTACCGACTAAATCTCAACGATGATCTCCCCACGACAGAAGAAAGTACATGGTTTCCTAGCAGTTCTATGAATGGGTAATTTTCAGGGCCCTTGTTTCTCTTAGTTATGACAGATGGCGCTAGCTGTCCTAGGTGGATAAATGTCAACGAATTGACTAATTTCAAGCAGTCAGTATTGAAGGTGACAGCCATTTTTTTTATTGTTTGTTTACAAGTTATAAAAGTGTCTGAACAATAAATTACTTACCCAAATAATAAAAGACATACTAAAATATAACTGACAAAAGTCACCCTGCCTCCCTAGCACAGCGCTCCAAGAAATAAGTGACAAGACATATAACGTGCTGCCATTTGTTGAAACTAGCCGAGTCGCACAAAAGGTGACATAACAGCCAATCAGAGCGCGTATTTGTCCTATGTCATGTATTTCTTGAGGCGCGTGCTAGGCCTACTGGATCCCTACCGGCGACATCTAGATAAGAAATTTTTGGTGTTTGAAAATTCCCCATTAGGTATAGTCGGCCAAGAATCTGCTCTACCAACCTGGGGTTGAAACTCATATGAATGTCATTAAACATTAAGGTTCATTGTTCACTTGTCACAATATACCAAATCTACCTTATTGATGTTTTAGTGACACAGGATATGTCATCGAAACTGATAGACCATTTTCTTGGCCAACCAATGTTCAAAACATTTTTTTTTCTCAGGCTTCTGGCCAGGAGACCCTGACGACTTTGGCCTACTCTCGATCCACGGCCGCGGTCATATATTGGGAAGGAAAGAGTCCTTCGGAGCCGAGGACAACCTCGAGGCACTGCACTGTCAAGCGATAAAGTCCAGTTTTGGCTGGCTACTGGCACAGGCTAACTACCTCGGCTTCACGACCTTCAACGACATCACATACCCGTTAGCAACGCAGACCATCATCACCAACGGTCAACTATGGTCCTTATACGCGTACCAGCTCAACACAATCGAGATGCACGGCAAGATGATGGACGAGAACCCGAAACACAACGTCTGCTTCGGCACGAAGCCCCTCAAGTTGTTTGAAAGTATTGAAAACGGGAAAGTTCAAGGTTTGAACGAAGATGTTCTAAAGAAAGTCGTGCAGATGTACCTGAACGCGCCGGAGGAACGCGACCATGACATGAGACCTTACCTCAATCAAGAAGAACAGGTTATCGCTGACATAGAAGACGACAATAAGAGGATTTGGTTGGAGAAGACTTATAAACATCTGATGTCGAACCGGGAGAGGCACTATCTAGCTCCCGAGGTGTACCATTGGGAGCACATATACAAGATAAAACACAACACCAGGTTCTTTGAAGCCAAGCGGCGGCCATTCGAGAAGGGAATCAACCCGTTCGACCGACGCCTCGACCAACACCTGCCCGAGTACATACCGAAAGCGCTACGCGAATATCCCAAGTCGAAGAAGAAGTTCCAGAAGACTTATTATCCCGATGTGTAAATGTGTTTTAGGGTAGTTTACGTGCTAGTTTAGTTTTTATGTGAATAAAATTATTATAGTTCACTGAATTAGTTATTATTTTGTGTCTAAGTATGCTAAAACTCTCAGCGCTCTGTCATCGTAGCAGAAAACGAAGTGCATCAGTGTTTTACTGCGAAAGACAGTGAAATAAAAGTAACGAAATCAGCAATGCACATCGATTGCCGCTACGATGTCAGAGCTACGTTACTACCAGACCCCTTAAGGCTCAGGTCGATAAGGACGTATGTCGACGACGCATGTGTCCAGCATAATAATATATAATATAATAATAGGACTAATGTTTTCCCTTGCCTGTCGTAAAAGGCGACTGAAAAGGCGTAGGGGCTGTGGCACGCGGGCGGGGACTCGCGCGCCCTTAACACGGCCCCGGGATACGGGAGCGGCCACCGTGGGATTTTAGTGGGTTCGCTCCCACTAAAAGCTGTCAAAGTCGGACGTTTCTCCATAGAGTGTTGGTACTATTTAATTTCTACTCCTACTACTACTACTTCTTCTACTCACTTTTTTGGCCAAGCTGTAATTTGCTTGGATTTGATCTTCCATTTAAAAAAATCCAGCAGTTCTTGCTATGTTTAAAAATAGGAGTTAATAGGTAACCCTTAAGATACTCTAGACAAAGGAAAAGTTAAACTCTATCTTGTAGTAGTCTTTGGCTCTACTGCCAGTTTACAGTCTACCCGAGGTCCATTAGTTTACAGGAGGCTGTAGTCTGATGTCCCGAATTTTTTTTTTTGTTTATCAGTATGAACAAGCGTTTGACCACCATTCTGCCTGATGTTAGGCAGCGATCATAAATCAGTGGAAAGCTTGAGGTAGAGCCACGTCCCTTGTTCGTCCCAATGCGTGTTTGTGTTTGCTATAATTTATAGAAGGAATGGATGTTAGGACGTTTGCCTAAAAGTGTTTTAAAAAATGAATTTGGACAGTCCGAACAGTAATTGTCAATAATTATTGACATTTAGTTCTCCTGTCATAACAAAACCGTGCCGTGCATTGTATTGCGTATTTTATAACCCATATTAATCTCTAAAATCAATGTTTTTTCACACAAAATGAAGAATTTATCTTTATACGATGTCACGTCAAAGAAGTTAAAGTTCGAAGATGCTGAGAATTTGCTTCTATCGTTTGGGTACAGCGAAAATTCTGCATCGGGTGAAGTGTATTCGTGTTCAAGTAACCTCATCGTTTCGAAATTCAATGAACAAGATGAATTAGCTTGGAGTAAGGCATTGGATGATCTTGCGTCACCGGATAACTCCCCTGTTGACATTACTGTATTGACTTTAACAAATTCAGCATGTGTTGGTTTCACAAATGGAGAGCTTATAACCATAGGTGACTCTGGTAACACTTGCGACTTAGCTGGTGTCTGCGATAATGGATTACAGGTATATTTCAATTTTTCGCACTATGTAGAAAATAGTTTATAAATATCGGAACGAACATTCATAAAATGTCAGCATGTAGAGGTAAAGTGAATAAATTAGAAATGAAACATATTCTGGTTAAATTTTTATGCTCCATGCCCCAGCCATGGTAAAATTACAGATCAATATTTCAGTTGGTCCGGGCGCAATCCAACAATTATGATATTTCAGTTATGTGAAATTTTTTTTAATAATTACATTTTTTTTAAAACAAAGACGGCATAATAAATTAGTCCTAAGAATAAGTCTGCCAATTTTCCTAGGTCTGCGCCATTTAAGATTTCAAGTCTCCAGCAAAAAATGAGATAACTCAGCATCTGTAATACGCATACACTTGGCTTGAGTTTGCATTTCAATGCAGTAGGTATTTCAGAAAAAAAATAGCAATAAAAAACATGTTGAGCAATGACCCATAAATATATTCCAGGCTCTAGAATGGAGTCCAGATCAAGAACTTCTGGTGCTTGTTACAAAGAACTTTGACTCCATATTAATGTCATGCACATTTGACCCCATACACGAGGTGAATCTCTTGAAGGAAGAATTTGGGGAGAAACAGTTCATGACAGTTGGTTGGGGCAAAAAGGAAACACAGTTTCATGGCTCCGAAGGGAAGAATGCCGCTAAAATGAAAACTGAAGTACATGCAGGTACTTAAGTAATTTTTTAAAGACATTCAAAACCAAAGACTAAAAATTAAAAGTAATTTTTAAGCTTATCTAAATATGTAAAAGAAAAAGCTGCTGACATATCAACGCACAGCCCAAACGGCTAAACTTAGGTACTTGAAATTTGGAAAGGACAGAGGAATTCCAGAAATACCCACGGGAACGGGCATTAAGGAAAAAATGCTTTGGTATGAAAAATCTAAACCGCTCAAGTTAGGTGCTTGAAATTCGGGATGCAGGTACCACTAAACCAGATTTGGATAGGTAGAAGGGGGAACATGGGCGCTGGTGAAGGCGAGTGGTGACGCGTCGTAAGGTGGCCACCTTAAACCTACATTTGGGTCGCAAGTCCCAAACACTAGCGCACAGTTTCCTCCTTTTACCACGCTATGGACCCGGCACCCGCATGGTGAATCCATGGAATGCTAAGAAATTGGTCTCTCTGTGAATGAAATTGTGGGGCGTCGACTAGTTTTTTTATAAAATTTGTCCCGATATCGCCAGAAAAAAAAATATGTAGGTACTTTTTTTTAACAACCTCTCTTAATTAACACACATCTCATACGTAATACCCAAAAGTGGGTGTATTCAGTCCACCCACTTAGCTCTTAGCTTTATATTGGAACAGAATTGACTCATGGACAACATTTTCAAAATGTGCTCTTTTTATTACTTTAGATCTGAAACGAAACAATCCCTATCGAAAACTATGAAGTTATAATTGTAGTTAATTAATTTGAGTTTCCTTTACAGATCCCAATTATGAACGTATAGACAAAGTTAAAATAACATGGCGTGGAGACGGCCAGTTGTATGCAGTCGGTTTTACAATGGACGGTATTAGGCGATTTAAGGTTTTCGACAGAGAGGGTCATTTACAATACACTAGTGAGAAACAGCCTGGTATTGAGACAAACCTGGCTTGGCGACCCAGTGGAAATGTCATAGCCACAACACAGAAACTACCAGAAAGCTATGACGTCACATTCTTTGAGAAGAACGGTCTGAAACATGGCGGTTTCAACATACCAGTTTCAAACACTACAAAAGTCCTCGACTTAGTGTGGAGTTCTGATTCTGAAGTCTTAGCATTGCTGTGTCATGAGACTGCCAACGATACGTATCAAGTTCTCGTCTTCACATCAAGCAATTACCACTGGTATTTGAAACAAAGTTTAAATTTCGACAACAAAAAAGTTATAAAAATGTTTTGGGACAATGACTTCGATGTTGCTAATAATAAGAGGTTACATATTATTTTAAATCACGGCCAACATTTATCTTACAATTGGATTTGGAATGTGGATCATAGTGAGGGGAAAACTAACGATGATGATGCGGTTGTAGCTGTCATCGACAGACATAAAGTACTTCTAACGGGGTTCAGACAACTCGTGGTGCCACCACCAATGGCAGCGGCGGAAATCCAAGTCGAATCTCCCATTAACTCGGTACATTTTGCACCGAGCACACGCGAAATTGGCTCGAACAACTTCTTTATATACACAAGTGACGCCAAATTGATATTTTACAAGCAAACATGCAAACATCCTTTGGCTTATGAGAAGTATAATGCAGTGGAAGTGGATAAAGATGCTTTTCCGTTGCAAAGCTTTAACTGGAGGTGGATGAATGATACGACATTAGTTTGTTGTAGAGTTGAAAATTCAGTTTACAATGTACTGGAATATCAAGTGAATGGAGCTAAGTTAGAACTCATTGCAACCACTCTCTTGCCGGCCGCAGCAACTAGAGTACAGTCCCATCCAAAAGACGACACAAAGCTTGTGCTACAACTAATCAATGGGGAGATAGTACACTATGGATCCGGTGGCGAAATTTCACCGCTAGATGTCGCTTTTTCTTTGTCTTGTCCGAAATTGAACCCTATTCTTATTGACGAAGCGTTCCATATCCTTGGTTTAACACACAAAGGCAGCTTCTATATCGACGACGCCCTTGTACTGAACAATGTTAATTCATTTTTTGTTCACACACATTTTCTACTTCTTACAACATTGGGTCACGTGATACTTTGCGTAGAATTGACTCAGTCCGGTCTGAGTGCGCTTAGGAATTACAAAACAAACGAAAGTCCCCAAGTGTACAAGAGGAGGGTAGAGAGAGGGTCTAAGCTTGTTATTTCAGTTCCGAATGACACAAGAACCGTTCTACAAATGCCTAGAGGTAATTTAGAAGCGATACAACCTAGGCCACTTACTCTCAAAATCATTGGCGAGTGTTTAGACAACCTTAAATACTACGAAGCATTTGACTTGATGAGAAAGCAAAGGATAAACTTGAATCTAATTTACGACCATAATCCGAACAAATTCATTGACAATATAGACGTATTTCTGAACACTATCGAGAATAACACGTGGCTGAACTTATTCATATCTGAACTAGATAATGTTGACGTTACACAAACGATGTACGCAAGTAATTACTCTAGTAATCTCGTAAAGAAAAACAACACAGAAAAGATCGAACACATATGCAACGTAATGAGCGAAAGACTAATTGCTCGTCCAGACTATCTTAACAAAATACTCCCCATGTTAACTATTCACGTCAAGAAGAATAGAATGGAAGATTTAGAGAGCGCTTTATCCATTGTCAAGTCTTTGAAACACGACGAAAGTAAAGGGAATAAGACCCCAGTTACCGCTGACGAGGCTTTGAAATACCTCCTGTACATGGTCGATGTGAATGAACTGTTCGACGTGGCACTCGGAATGTATGACTTTGATCTAGTGTTATTCGTCGCCAATAAATCTCAAAAGGATCCAAAGGAGTACGTTCCACTTCTAAACGAATTCAACAAAATGGAAAACAATTAC
Source organism: Conopomorpha cramerella (assembly GCA_012932125.1). Lineage (NCBI taxonomy): Eukaryota > Metazoa > Arthropoda > Insecta > Lepidoptera > Gracillariidae > Conopomorpha > Conopomorpha cramerella. The sequence goes on along the minus strand of SJJU01036411.1, from coordinate 2,244 downwards.
AAACGGTTCAGTATAAATAAGCATTTGAAGAGATTCGACAGAGCCGTTAAGTGTTTGGCAGCGTGCGGCCATGAGAGACACGATGAGTTATTAGCCTTCGTTAAATACCATAGTCTGTACAAACAGGCTTTGCAGTTGTTCACGGCTAAAGACGGCATTTACCAACAGTTGTCGGAAGATTTCGGCCAGTATTTGAAATTGAAAAAGCAATTCACGGAAGCCGGTATTGTTTTCAGAAATGCTAAATGCTACGACAAGGCTATTGAGTGTTTCAAAAACTCATTGGAATGGGAATTCGCTTTGGAACTGACGCACGGCTGGGATAAAGAAAAATTACAAGAACTTTGTTGGTAAGTACAATTCCCGAAACCGAGGGAGCTCTCCAGAGAACGGGCAGCAGCGCTCTCTGTGAGTTAAACCACAACACCACTGCGATCGCCAAACCGCCTGCCAAGCGTGGCGATTACTGGCATTTCACCCCAAATGACGGATCTCATTGGGGGAGGCCCTCGTCCAGCAGTGGACGTTATGTGGCTGATGATGATGAAGTACAATTCAAAAAAGCTGCTCTCTTTATTTTATACTACAAAATGTAATTTGAATTAATCTGTATTCTATTCTATTTTTATATGTATACTATTTTCTATTTCATTTTTAAGCATATGTAAATATTTAAGTTACTACTAGTTTAATTACTTATTTTCAGAAACAATATCGCAATAGGGCAACCTGTAATGGTCTTGTATTGAACGTTAATAAATAAATAAATATTTGTTAAATCAGAGGTAAATAGAATCCACCTAATTTTGAACCTTAGCCCGTTGAAATACAGTCTAAAATCAATTAATTTCAAACAAAGCTTCTGCCTGTTAAAATGTTAAGTTTACAACGGGGAAGAAACCTCAGCTAAGCTAAAGGCGCAAGTTTCTTTTTACAAAAAACGAGTGTGACTTAACGTGGAACCGAAATCAGTCATGGAAAATTCGGAGAACTGTCAATACAAAGATTTTTAATATCAACTGTCCACTGTCTGTTATAAATTAATATTTTTGTAAGTTTCGGTGAACCGTGGGTACTTGCTTCAGCAAGTGCCTCTGCCTACCCCTCTTTGGGATTAAAGGCGTGAAGTGTATTTATTTTTCTTTTTTTATTTTTTTTTTGTAAGTTTAGCTAAGATGTATATTATCCTTTCTGTGTTAGCCTATAATTAAGATAGCACTGTACCGTAATGTCTGCGGCTTTTTTATTGGATTTTATTGGTATATATCTCGTTGGCTTCCCAAATAAATAAAATAAAAATTACTGTCATACAAAGAAAATTCCCCATTCCCTTTTGACAGCTGTCACCTACATATATTTTGGAGACTTGACATTCAATTTATGTATGCAGTGGACAGCTGTCAAAAGGTAATCGTAGATTTGCCAGACTTCAGTAAATAAATCTACCTCTATATAAAAATCAATGCCACTTTTCGTTGTAATGCTATAACTCCGGAGCGGGTGGACCGATTTCGCTAATTCTTCCTTTGTTGTGATTATTAATGACAGCAGAAGGTTCTCATTAAAGAAAAAAATGAACATGCACACGGGCACACGCCACCCTGGAGGTTATACTAATTTTATATTTATTTTAAGGGCAGGAAAACGATGATGATGATTCATTTTAATAGTTAAGACAGGACGTCTGTCGAGTCCACTAGTTATCGCCGGCTCTCGGAATTGGAGTAGACTAACTTCTTGATATTTCCAGGGACTTGGTAACAGGTCTAAGAGACGAGAAACGCCACGAGGAAGCCTTGACGATCCTGCAAGTGTACCACGGCGGCGTAGAGGAGGTCATTACGTACGCCATAGAGTGCTCCAAGTATCGCACTGCTATTAGATTGTGTAGTCAACATAAGAGAGATGAGTTGAAAGGTGAATATATACTTACATATATACATACACTTCACACCTGTCTCTAGGGGTAGGTAGAGACTACAGATCTCCATTTGTCACGGTCCTGACATACCCCTTTCGCTTCATCTACATTCATATGTCGTAGCCGCCGGAGGTCATGTATGTGTCGCAGCCAAGTGGTTAAATCAGTCAGCTAATTAAGCAGCTAGCCGCCTAATTAGACGCCGGCTCCTAGTAAAGGGCTAAACTTCAGTCAGCCATTTAGTTGAACACAACGTCCAACCGTTTAACTAGGAGCCGGCGTCTAATTAGGCGGCTAGCTGCTTAATTAGCTGACTGATTTAA
>SJJU01036395.1:0-11957 GCA_012932125.1 Conopomorpha cramerella | reverse complement strand
AAGGTAATGTGTGTGTTGTTGTAAAATATTTATTTATATTTATTATTATTTATTTACTTACTTAATGAGTGCTAGGTCTAAAAAAGATTTCGATTTGGATGGGATTTTTTTAGGAAAATAATAAACTGTACATCAAAATTACTAACTTGCACACCTAAAAAGCCAAAGTTATCATCAGAATGGCAATTAGAAGACGAAATCAGTAATTTTGTCGCTAAGTCAGTATTTTAGTTAGGTTAGGTTAGACTTTTTTGATGCACGTTTAAATACTATCCTTTTTTTTATCTCACCTCTTAATCAGACAAGGTTAGCTGTTTTTCTTATGGACTTTGGAGTCTATTGACGTTTGTTATTTTAACTACCGACTCGCGGAAATTTAAAGGAATTCAAGGAAAAGAAAAAACAAACATATCCATACAAAATGTATATTTTTTCTTCAAAGTTAGAACTATATATCATAAATGACTCCGGTTAGATTACATCGAGAGAAACGTTACTTGAGTAAAGATTGTTCTTGAGAAGAATTCGAGAATACGAACCAGTCTTAACTAGCATAAAATCGTCGCTAAGCAGTATAATTTGTAAACTAACCTAAGTTCCAAAACGTATAAATAACTTGACCTTTCGAAGTAAGTGAATAGTACTAAAACTAAGGTCGCGACAACTAAATGTTTAGTATGAACTGTCCAAAACAACATTCCTCAAGGATGAGCTGACGCGTTCAGTTGAGCGTCAAAATACTAACAGTTCAATAGGCCAAGGTTTTATGTTAAATACCCTTAAATACTTTGATATCGATAATAATTATTATTATTCAAACCAACATCAAAATTGTTTTGTTTTTTTTTTTAATCACTATGAACAAGCTTTTGACCACCATCCTGCCAGATGTTAAGCAGCGATGTGGTCTACGATGGAGCACACTTGTTCAGTGGTTACACCTACCAGACTAAATACCTACTCAAAACCGGTAAAAAAATCTGTAATGGGGTGAGCATCTGTGGTTCAGTTCGTCCGTTACTTGACTTACGATCGGTAGGTCACGGGTTCGAGTCCGGCTACTGGACGTGCACCAATGGGCAGTGGCGTACACACCATATAGGCAAAAATACACTGCCTACCTTAATATTTTGGTGAACCGAATAGAATTATTGCTAGATCCTTTTTTGTTGTACTCACGACATAGGCTAACGAAGGTCCTGTGTTTTTTGGATGAGTAGATAGGTAGGTACCTACATGTGTTTAGTAAAGACAAGTTACCTATACAAAGATGTCAATCCTTGGGGATTACTGCCTACCTTGTCGTAAAAGCCAGTGCACGCCACTGCCAATGGGACTCTTGTTCAGAGCCTCGTTCGCTGAAGAACAACATCGTGATGAAACTTGCACAGCACAAAGTGGGTGAAGTTAATAAGATGGGCTCACCCCCGTGACAGGTTACGGTGGGTTACCTGTCTTGAGATACCAGGGGTATTTTCCTTATAATGCCGCATGGCATCCACTGCTGGACGAGGGCCTCTCCCAATCAATTCCATGATAACTTGTGGGGGGGGGGGGATGCCAATAATCTCCACGCTTCGCAGGCAGGTTTGCGAGCGCTCGTCCTCTGGGGAGTTCCTTCGGTCGCCATTTACGACCTCCATGACGGGAAACGTTGCGCTGGGATGGTGGAAAATAATGTTATTAACATGCAATGGGCAATTTTCAAACACCAAATATTGCTTATCTAGATGTCGCTAGTAGGTGTCCAGGGGGACCTCTGTCAGTTGTATTTTAGTACAGGTTTTAATAATGAGCTAAAAAAAAACTAAAAAATGATTTTTTTTTGACAGGCGCTTACAAACGTACAAAAGCTTGAATTGATTAATACTTTATTATTATTTTCACAGCTAAAGACCGCACAAGTACTCATTGCTTTTATACCTAGGTAACCAGCCAGAAAGAAAGCAAAGATAAAGACTATAGATTTTTTTTTATTGACCGCAATTTTAGCTTCATCAGCGCCATCCGTGGTCTTTTATGTAATCGTTTGACATTTTTTATCAAATTAGCCATTGGGTAAGCTTTTCAAACCTCAGACTCCTTTGTAACATGTACCTACTTAAACAAACGATAAATAAATTAACTGCCACCTTAAATACTACTGACTTCTTGAAGTTAGTAATTTCCTTGACTTTTATCCCCCTACTACAGCTAGCGCCATCTGTCATAACTAAGAGAAACAAGGGCACTGAAAATAAAATTCAAATAGTAAAACATCGAAGCGCCTGAAAATATACAGTTAGCAATGTCGGAGTAGTGTCAAAGTAAGTTAAACAATAGAACATTTCTAACAACATACAAAGTTTACGCTTCCTTTACTCGTGAGCTATGTATGTATGCATTATATCGGGAAATTATACACGCTAACTATAAATATTATGAACACAACATCCGTGTTCGTAAAACAGATGGGATTCCATACTTTCGACAGCGCATAGTGAATGCGCCTTAAATATTAGAATAGCAATAGAAACTTTGTACGATTATGACCAAAAGAATTATTTTATTCAGGCATGAAGCTAGATCTATCTATACCTCTACATATCTATGTATATAAAAGAAAGTCGTGTTAGTTACTCCATTTATAGCTCAGGAACGGCTGAACCGATTTGGTTGAAAATTGGTGGGGAGGTAGCTTAGAACCGGAAGACCCTGTTGGTCGCGTCGCTATATAGACTGCGTTATAGTTTGTATGAAGAACTGAAATTACGCGATTGAAATCGCGGGGCGTCCACTTGTTCATTATAATTATTAAAATGATGATGTTAATACATAAACTCAAATCTACAAAAAAATACTCGGTCTTAAATAGAATGCAGAAATTTCATGATTATCCAATGTTGACTCGTACTTGAGTCAGAGACTAGACGATACGTTTTGATCTCAGTTTTACCACAGTCATGATTGTGATTGACGGATTTCCTATCGTCTAATGTAGTGACTGACATGACTGATGGAATTGAATGACGCTTGCATGAGCGTCTAATATCTGCTTTAGATCACTAATTTTGCAAGTTTTTGCAACCAGTGGCCATGCTTCAGACCAAAATCATAATGAAACGAGTCAACGATATTATAAACATGCAGTAGTGGAAGACCAAGAGATATATATCAACTGTCCCTTACGGCGTAGCAGGGAGGGTATTGTATGTACTTCTGGAACCAAACTGTAACTTTTACTACCCAAATGTAACTTTTTCACACAGTTTCAATTCAAATTACATTTCAATTTAGTTTATTTCAAAACAAGTGTTTCATAGGTATTAAATTAGTAGCACTTATTAACTATTGTTAGTACACTAAACTAAAACGGGGTTCATGTAATCGACTCCAGTGTCCCAGCATGGGGCTTTCAAACCTGTCAGCCAGGACACTGAGAAGTGTGTTGGAGATGGATGCCACACGCTTCCGAATCACAGTGTGAAAACCATCTAAGCGCGCTTCTGCAAACATTCCTGAGGCACTACAGAAGCGCGGCAACCCCAACATCATTCTGAATACATTATTGTATTGAACGCGAAGAGCGACCGCGGCCCTCTGCGTGTAGTCTACCCATAGGCTACAAGTGTACATATTTGGACAGTACGCGCGAAATAATGCTATCTTGACCTGCGAGTTTCGATCCAAAAGTACATCTAACTTCCACCCATATTGCTTAGGAAGAGAAAGACTGAGAATGCTACGCGGCTTTTTTTTTCTATCACTATGAACAAGCGTTTGATCACCATCCTGCCTGATGCAGCGATGTTGCAAGTTTAGTTGCGTTTGGTCTGAGGGCCATACCATACCACATCAAAAGTATTAGTGTCCTACTCTTCAGCAGAGACACGCAAACAAATGCTGGACTATTATATACCAAAATAGTGTACGTGTGACGTAGATAATGTACGTTTTTTATCACTATGAACAAGCGTTTGATCACCATCCTGTCTGATGTTAAGCAGGGATGTGGTCTACGATGGAGCACACTTGTTCATTAGGTACCTATTCACCCCAGTCACTTGAAGACCTTCAGACTGTACTGCGCAGGAAACACAGACTCCGGAAAGTAGTTCATTTATTACTGTACGTATCCTAGTTTACGAGAAAATCGACATTCAAAGTGGCTCTGCTGGGGAGCATGCTCTTCAGCAGGGACACCCGCTGCAGCTCAACCGGGAGTGCTAAAGTTATAACTGAAAATATGGAATCTAGTGTACTTACAACGTACAATGTGTACGTGTTGAAAGAATCCATGTACGTCTCGTAGTTTCTTTTTATAAATAAAAAATAAAAATAAATACACTTCACGCCTTTAATCCCACAGAGGGGTAGGCAGAGGCACTTGCTAAAGCAATAGTACCCACGGTTCACCAAGCGTATTTAACCCAACGACAGGGGGTGAGCCCATCGCCGTTATAGGGTTCACACACCGTGTGGTGTGCAGGTTTCATCACGATGTTGTCCTTCACCGTACGAGCGTTGCGTTGCGTACATGGCTCTGAAAAAGAGTCCCATTGGTACACGTCCAGTAGTCGGACTGGAACCCGCGACCTCCCCGTTACAAGTCAAGTATCCGACCAACTGGACCACAGGCGCTCTTTTTATATGACAATATTAATCTTTACGGTTTAGTCGATCAAGGCAGCTCAACCGGGAGTGCTTAAAAGTGGTGCAGGGTGTCCCTGCTGAAGAGCATGCTCAACTAGGATACGTACAGTAATAAATGAATTACGTACAGTATCTACGTAACACGTACACTATTTTGGTATATAATAGTCTAGCATTTGTTTGGGTGTCTGCTGAAGAGTAGGACACAAGTTTTATTATTAAAATTTAGTACGTAGTGTGACAGTGACAGAGATATATCACTCATCTAGCGCCATCTCTGTCACACGCGTGAAACATTATTACTTTAAAATGTCATGGTACGACCCCTGGTTCCGATTCTAAAGGTTATGGATTCCAGCAGCCAAGTACTGTCGCAGATTCACTGTGGAGTGTCAAAGCGAGCATTTAGGTACATATGTAGGTCACATAGGAGTCACCTGTCATGCACCGCCGAAGGCCACCGGAGGGGTTTTAGTCGGTGTGAGTCCGACATAACCCAGTTACCCCCCTGGGCGGCTGGGTATCCATAAAGGATTTCCCCTTCGAAATAAAAAAAAATAATGTACGTATGTACATAGATACATACCGTCGAGTTTCAGTCAATTTTGACGTCACTTCCTGTGTCACTGAACCATCTGAAATAGGAAATTTTAAGTGCCCCTTGTTTCACCTAGTTATTAAAGATGGCGCTAGCTGTATTAGGAAATATTAACGTCAACGAAATGTCTGACGTCAGGTATTGAAGGTGATTTGAATCATTTTTTTATCCTTCGTAACAAAACTTCTTTTCTTAAAAAAAATACACTTCACGCCTTTAATCAAAGCGGGGTAGGCAGAGGCACTTGCTAAAGCAAATGAACACACTTCACCAAGCGTATTTAACCCAACGTGACAGGGGGTGAGCCCATCGCCGTTATAGGATTCACACACCTTATGGTATGCGGGTTTTATCACGATGTCGACCTTCACCGTACAAGCGTTGCGTTACGTACATAGGTTCTGAAAAAGAGTCCCATTGGTACACGTTCTGTAGCCGGACTCGAACCCGCGACCTCCCGGTTACAAGTCAAGGATCCGACCAACTGGACCACAGACGCTATAACTTCTTTTCTATAGCCTGAATAATTTGACGTAATAAAATACAAAGTGTAAAAGGACCCCGAGCAATGGTCTTAGAAACGTCGTTGGGCTCGTCAATATGAACAACTTTTACTAAGGCGACAATGAAAAAAAAATTTCAGTCCCCATACAAAATGTCATCTCCCGAGGCAATTTTTTTTCTATTTTGTATGGAGATGAAAGTGTGTGCCAAGTGCCTCTGCCTACCCCGCTACCCCTTTGTGTTAAAGACCGTGAACGTATTGTTATTGAATACTTACCTTATGTCTGAGTCACAGGTGTTACTAGATAATTACTAACTTCAGTGAGTACGTAACACTGGCTTACAAGACTAGGACTATGAACAGGAGTCGTAAAACCTACTAACGTAATAACTCAATATTTATATAAAATTTTTTCATCCCCTTTTATTTACTTTCCGGACTTAGTGACGGGAAGCGATGAGCGTTCTTTATTTCTCATTTTCAAAATTATTTTTTCGCTGCAAATATTGTGTTAACGTGGTGGATTTAGTGTAATAATGTGCTGGTGATGAAAAATATTGTATTGACAGTGAGAAGTAAAGGAAAGGACTGTGTGTTATTCCCGTGTAATGTTCCACGCAGCATTGAAATGTGATGGTCCACCCTCACGTGTCAATGAGACTGACACGACTTTGACGATTGACGACAATATTCACCACGTTGCTCATCCACACTCGACACTGGCAAAAATTATTGGCACAAGCTAATAGTTTTTTTTTTATGTAGCCTGTGTCCACTGCTGGGCAAAGTCCTACCCCCATTTTCTCCACTCATCCCTGTTTTGGGCCACCTCGCGCCACCCCGGCAGGTGTTGGTCCAGGTCATCACGCTATCTCCTCCTGGGCCGGCCTCGCCTCCTGCATCCGTCGGCGGGAACCCTGTCTGTGACGAGGGTCCGGGACTGACGTGACCGGCCCAGTTCCACTTCAGTTTGGCGGTCGCTGCTCCAACATCCGCAATTTTGGTTTTGGAACGCAGTATAGATTATATAGTATAGACAGATTATTTATAGATTACCATTTAAAAAAAGACTTAAACTTATTTTCTTTCCTCCGCCCAGTCTTGGACCTCCACTATACGCCTGCTCTATGTAATAACCCCTTGGAAGCGAACGCAATATAGCAAACGTCTTCTATTCTATAGAGCGTCGTTCGTTGTGAGGTTTGCTTATTGTTCCTGCGCTTCCGCGTTTTGCTTGACCACTCTCCTATTTTTTATTTTACTGTTAAGGGGGAGTCTGTTTTAAAACGTTCATTGTGCTGTGTGGCGCTAGGCGTCAATTAAAGACGGATGTTCGGCTTAGACAAACAGTTTATTATATAATAACATACGTACTAAATAAGCTTATGCTACAATGTATAGCAGTGGCGTGCACTGGTTTTTGCGACAAGGTAGGCAATAATCCCCAAGGATTGTATCAGGATTGTGTCTTTACGAAAAATAGGTACGTATCTATCTACTCACCCACAAAACACAGGACCTTCGTTAACCTCTGTCGTGAGTACAACAAAATAAGATATACCAATAACTGTATTATTAGGTCGGGTAACCAAAATAATACTAAGGTAGGCAGTGTCTTTTTGCCTAAATGCACGCCACTGATGTATAGTACACCACACCTTTCCCCTTAGTAAAAAAGGTAATTACTACTAAGTAGCTATATACAACTAGTGGACGCCCCGCGATTTCTTTCAGGTAGATTCAGTATGTCATACAAACTATAGCACCCTCTATACTGCACTAATTCCCACAGGAACGGGATAAAAAGCCTATGTTATTCTCCTGGTTCTAAGCTACGTCCCCACCAATTTTCTGCCTAATTGGTTGAATAGTTCTTGAGTTATAAGTGTTGTAACAAAGCCGATTTTGTTTTATATACGAGTATATAGATTTGGTAATGTACAAAATTTGGTTTCTGTTTGGTTTTTCTTTTCTTAGTGATTACTTGTGTTTATTCTTTCTTGTTTTTTGGTGCAAATAAACGTCTCTCTCTCTTATAATAATAATAATAAAATAGTTAATACTGCGTGTAATGAAACGTAGAATTAGAGACGTTGTTGGGCTCGTCAATGTGAACAACTTTTACTATGGCGTAACCGCACAAAATATCATAAGGGATCGTTAAAAACAGTTTATTTTCATTGTGAGCAGTCAGCCCTTCCTCCACTTGATACCACCGTCTCGTACCACCAGTGGTACGATAAGGAATGTTACTTCACTGAAGTTAATAAATATGACAATAAGTGGTACGAGGATGAAGCACCGTTTCTTCGGATCCAGCTAACCTCCAAGACTGATCTACCAGAGACTTCCCATGAACGAGAGTCAAGAACGCTTATTGATCACTGAATGGAAATGCTACCCTGACCTGTTCCGTTAAAAGGCTTCACCGAACAGGCATGCCGGAACATGGATGGGGATACCCAATCACTTGGCGGCATGGTTTTGTTCGGTGTGTGGTGACTAGCCGCGGCCGAAGCCTCCCACCAGAATAATACCTGATTTGCACCACCCGGGGACCACGTGTGAGGTGTCGAAGCAGGGATTTTTCCACGGACGTAGGTATCTCGCTATGAACCAGCGTTTGACCACCATCCTGCCTGATGTTAAGCAGCGATGTGGTCTACGATGGAGCACACTTATTCATTAGGTACCTATTCACCGTGTTCTGTTCAAAAACATCCTGTTCCCGTGGGAAATACGGAATGATTATAGCCTATACGTTAGTCCGGTGTTTAAGCTATGATACAGTAAATTTTTCTTGAAATCCGTTCAGTATTTTTTGCGCGAAACAGTAACAAACATCAACAAGTTTATAATACGAGTAGTATACCTGAGTAGTTAATTTTCAGCATTAATATTTATAAATTAATATTGTTATATAATCTAGTACTTCACTGCACTAAACAAAACAACCGCGTTACTAATAAAGAAAGAGGAAAAAATAACCATTACGATTTTCAACCTTAATTCGGTCATTACGCGTTTAAAAATAATAATTTTCACAAAACAACAACGCTTAATAAAAATGGCACTTCGCCTTATCAAATAAACAGTACAATTTTCTATGCGCGAGCGCACTCGAGCCTCCCGCGCAGCCGTCGCCGCCGCCGCCACCTCCACCTCACTCTCTCGCGACCGTCGCGGCGAGCGGACGTGTGCAACTGAACGCAACAGCTAAACCTCGCGTGTTAAATAAATTCGAAAAAAAAAGAACTATAAAACGACCTTTTTGTGTTAGTGACTTCTGTGATTTTTTATGGAAAAAGAAAAATTGATTTAGAAGCGTTTCCGTGTGTGTAGTGATTTTTGGTTTGATTGTCTTTGGCACACGTACTTGGTGTGCTGAGTGAGTGATTTTTTTTTTGTGTTATAATAATGAAAGTTCGGCGTTTCATTTTGAAGATTTTGGTCGGGACTGTATTCTTGAGGTTTTATATACGGAATTACTTACTTATTCAATGCGAACAGTTTAATTTCTCTTTACGTGCAGAATTTTATTAGTTAGGTACTTTCAGAACTGTTACTTTAGCGGCGTATTCATTGTTACTTGGTTAGTGGCCATTTTAATGTAAGAAAGAAAGAAAAAGGCATTTACTCGTCCAACACAGATTGAGCACCCAGTTATAAAAACTTATCTAATTATGACGTTGGATAGCACAGTAAATGACATACGGTAACAAAAGAAACACAGTAGATACCTGGTAGGACCTGAGGTAAACAATAAAAAATAAATTATGTGAGATAGGGATAGGCAGAGACTAATACTTTGGCATTGAATGTTTATCTACGGTTTTATGCCAATTAGATGACCCTTTATGTTTACATTTTGAAGTTTGTTGTTAAGTTTTCTGTAATTCATGTTTATTTATTGTCTGTTCACAAATTTGTCGTACGATTTGACACTGAATCAATGACAAGATCATTTATCGAGGAAGGCTTAAGGCTATATAACATTATTAATATTATCCCCAAATTCCCACGGGAACGGAAAAATGCGAGTAACACCGCGCGGTACAGCTAGTAAAGAAAATATAGTAAACAAAGAACAAACGATTAGGAACCTAACGATTTTATTTACAACGCGACAGACGTTGTCCTGTCTTAACTATTAATATGAAATTAGTATAACCACAAGGTTGGCATGTGTCCAGCAGTGGATGTCAATTTTTTTTCTTAAGAACCTTCTGCTGTCATGAATAAGCACGACAAAGAAGGAATTAGCGAAATCGGTCCAGCCGTTCCGGTGTTATGTGGTTACCAAAACGTTTTGGGATTCATTTTTATATTATACTAGCTGTCCCGGCAAACATTTGTTTTGCCATAATAAGTCGCCTTTGTACCCCGTGTATTGGGAGAAATACAACTGGGAGATCCATAAAAAATAGATAGTAGCCGATTCTCATACCTACTGAATACGCATATGAAATTTGGTAAAAATCGGTCAAGCCGTTTCGGAGGAGTATGGCAACGAAAACTGTGACACGAGAATTTTATATATTAGATAAGATTAAAATAATACAGTACATACATTACTTTACACTCACGATCCTCACCCTAAACGGGGGTAGACGGACAGAACCATAATATTCCAAGGACCCTTGCACCACATTTATCATAATAAGGAGAAGAATTTAGAATGTCAATATGTGCCATCATACCTTATAGTCTGATTAAAAGTAACCTAAGTAATTATAGTCTAATTAGAGCGTTTTTTATCAAACTGCTACAGTGGCGTGCACTGGCTTTTACGACAAAGTAGGCAGTAATCCCCAAGGATTGACACCTATGTATAGGCAACTTGTCTTTACGAAACACAGGCACCTACCTATCTACTCATTCACAAAACACAGGACTTCGTGAGTGTAACAAAAAAAAGATCTAGCAGTAACTCTATTATTAGGTCGGGTAGCCAAAATACTAAGGTAGGCAGTGTCTTTTTGCCTATATGGTGTGCACGCCACTACTGCGAAGTTATTTAAAGCGTGTGGTGACGGCGAATAGAATACATACCCCAGCTCAACTATTCCCGTCCTGGGGATCGTAAGAGGCGATCGAGGGAACTCTCCAGAGGACGGGTCAGCAGCGCTCTCTGTGAGTTAAACCGCAACACCACTGCGATCGCCAACCCGTCTGCCAAGCGTGGCGATTATTGGCATTTTCCCCCAAATTATCATGGAAATCATTGAGAGAAGAGCCCGCGTCCAGCAGTGCACGTCACGTCATGTTAATAAAGTTCTTTAAATTAAAATGTAGAGGTAGAGCCTAAGCAAAAGCAAAAGTTTGTTCATATAAAAATAAATAAGTTGAATGAATGTAACCGAAATACTACATTTCTATTTCATTGCATAATTTATATTTTCAACGTAACTGGGACAAAATACCTATTACGAATTAATTTGAATAGATGCGGCATTAAATTGAACTAGATACGCTGTATTTTGAATTCATGTTTTGTATCTAGTGATTGAGTTGTAATTTTGTGACCTAACTATTGTGTCACGTAGCTTGCAATGGGAAGGTCAATTATATATAGAGTGTAAAAGTACCCCGAGCAATGGTCTTAGAAACGTTTGTTGGGCTCGTCAATATGAACAACTATTTTGCTTAGCAACGCCCAACAATTCTACGCCATCTTAGGAATAAAAAACTCACTGCTCAAGTATAAATCTCATTTTAATCGGCAGTAATTATTATTTGTTCAGTGAACATCGATGTGTTTGTATAAATATTCAATTTTATATTCATTCAAGCGAGGAAACAACTGTATGAAAGCAAAAAATGTATGACTAACTGTATTATAACCGGAAAAGGTGGTGCATGTTGCTCTTAGGGTCACGGATTAATGGTACATAAATAAAAATACACTTCACGCCATTTAATCCCAAAGCGGGGTAGGCAGAGGCACTTGCTAAAGCAAATGGCCACAGTTCACCTTGATACATAGTACTTACATTATAGTACACACATCATAAGTGTCTAGGGATCAAGTACATTTTAGAAAACTGCAATCAAGAATATATTTTACAAAAACTGAATTCATTCATAATTTATTCAAAATGTGGTGATAAGTCATTGATACAGTCATGGGGAATTAGGTAGGAGACCAATCCAGAAGATTAGATTTGATTTAAATAAATTAGATTTTTTTGAGCTAAAAATGTTCTTGATCCCTAGACACTT
>SJJU01036342.1:0-11201 GCA_012932125.1 Conopomorpha cramerella | reverse complement strand
AATATGGGTACAAAGTTGTAAAGACATGTATTATATTGCCAAAGCCATATTTGACCTACTAAGGCATGCAAATATGTGGAAAAAGAATGGTCACAATGCTACTCACAATTAAATTAACATAGTTCATGCAATCTGCTACATTGATAAAAATATTCCCTCACACCAACTTCATCACAATATAAATAAAATCATGATTATAGATTATTTAACTAATTCACATAATATAATTAGTAATTGTATTGTAAAATTGAAAATAATAATTGAATTGTAACATTTTACTTAAATAATAATTGAATTGTAAAGTTAAGTATAATATGATTCAGTCTCTATACAGTTTCAAATATTTATCGTCAAGAAATTCGTTGGTGCTGTAGTACATTTTTCTTTTTAACAAAAAATAAGGAATCTAAACTAGTTTTACTTAATGTAGGTTTATTTGAGTGACATGAGCAGTTTAGTCTATCAGTGTAGAAGTTATTGAAAAATTCAGCTATCGATTGTGGATCTGTGATAATAGAAGAGTTAACTTCAATAGTACTTATAAACTCTTTCATACCGGTTTTTTGGTTTGTATTATCATTAATAATTTTCCACGTCGCCTTAGATTTATTGTCAGCGTTTTTGATGTAATAGTCGTTTTGTGATTTCTGTGTGAGTCTAATAATTTTTTTCAACGTCGCACTGTATCTTTTTAAGTTTTGTTTATTAGTCGCTGTTTTGTTACGACGATACGACCATAACAATTGCCTCTTATTTTTAGAACAACGCAAAATACCTTTTGATATCCATTTCTGACGTTTGATTCTGTTTACTTTTGTTCTAATGTAGGGAAAGCATAAGTCATAAAACATAACTAGAAGGTCGTGGAATTCATCAAAAGCTTTTTGGGGATTATTTATTTCGTATATCTCACTAAATGAGATGGCCTCAATACACTCTTTGAACTTAGCGAGATTCGTTGCTGAAATATTCCTTCTAAACTCATACCAGTATGGTAAAGTATAAGTCTTTTTCACTGGACAGGTTAATAGTTGCGCTGTGTGATCCGACAGTGCAAGGTCAATAACCTGACCCTTAGCCCCCCTCTTTATATTATGACCAAAATTGTCGATACATGTCCCGCTTTCCAACCGAGTTGGTTCCTTAAATGTGAGTTTCATATTAAAACCTAATAAAATTTGTTCAAACTCCCTGTTAATGCCATTACTCTTAAGCCGATCTATATTAAAATCTCCACAAATAATAACTTTTCTTTTACCATTTACATATCGTCTTAGAATTACATTAAGCACTGAAAAGAATTTTCTGTATAATTCATTTGTCTGCTTTGGAGGTCTGTATACACAAATAACAATAATATTATGGTCTAATAATTCTACTGCGCTACATTCAATTACGTCAGGTATACTCAAAAATACAATATCGTCTAAGTTTTTACATTTATGTGTATTATGAACTAAAATGCACGATCCCCCGTGTCTATTTTTCCTAGTGTACAGGGATGCAAGCTTATAATTTGATAGGTGAACTAGGTCTACATCAGCGGAAATTAAATTGTGTTCTGAGATACATATTACGTCAGTATTTATTCCCTTGTCATTTAACTCCTTCAAATTAACTGTTAAAATGTATTGCTTAGATAGTAGACCATTGATGTTTTGATGTAGCAAGTTAATTTTACTGTAGACGAAAAAACAATTTTTCTTTTGTGACACTACTAGGCGCCGCCGGTGATGCATGTTGAGGTGAAGTTGCCGATTCATTCAAGGGAATATCAATTAAGTCAGTTTGTGTCTGTACATTTTTTACTTGCTTTCTTACTGCCTGAAAACATCGCTTCGATGCATAATTAATAAAGTTATTCTTGTATTCCAGTTGAAGTATCTGTCTTAAGATGGCACGACTAATATTTTTAGAAAATTCCTTACCTTTGGGTACAAACTGGTAGTAATTCATATCTATGAACGAAACATTCGAAAATTTTTGGCATATAAATCTTAGACAGTAATTTAATTTCCTTTCGTTAAGATATTTATTAAACGGAATTTCAGAAATAATCACATTCGTGCATTTCGCTAAATCAAGCCATTTATACAGCTCAGCTTGAAACATCATGGGATTTGTATCATTAACGCCACCCAGTACAATAACAAAGTCCTGATCTGTTAATAACTTCAAACAGTCGATGGAGCTGGAGATCACTTCCTTTAATTGAGCGCCTGGCTTCCAGAAACTAGTAACAATATAGCTCGTACCCAATAAACTTTGAAGGAGTACTTGTAGACTCCGTCCTTGCTCGTCACCAACTATGACAATCTGTTTTAGCACTTGATTATTTTCGGTCGTTGTACAGTTAACCACAGGTAGTTTCAACGGTTTTGAGTAGTCACATGGAGTAGTCATAGTTTTCATCTGGGCATCAGTTTCGACCTGATTCATTTCGACTTCTTCTTGTGATACAGTAGTAGTCTTATTTTCTGTCACTGACTTATTTGGAGATAACTGTCTTTGACGAAGGTGTACTTTACCTACCTGCCTTCTATTTCGAGTCGTCTTTGGAGTAGAAGTTTTGTCAGAAACGGGATACTGAGAAATTTTCTTGTACATATTGATAACGTTTTTGCTTTTTTCCAACTCAATCTTCAGTTTACAGTTTTCAGTTAATAATGTCTCTATTTCACTGTGAGCACTCATTAGTTCCGTGTCTAATTTTTCAATTTTTTCGTTCAATTCAATAACAGTCTGGCTATCATTCACAGAAGTATTCGGCATGCTAATGATAGTGGAATTAAGTATGTTTGACCCGTAGCATAACGATTCGTCATTCATCGATAGAGATCTTTTCCTTCTTCTTTGTGTTACATTAGACGGGGTGGCCATACTTATTTGAAAGTATTCAAAAGAATTCAAATTTCGCGCTTTTTCAATTGTACTGACAGTTCGACACTCGCTATCCTCGCTCTTAGCTGGTTTGTAAAAGATCGTGTCAATTAGTTACGGCGCTGCCCTCTGTTGTTGAGTAGTGTAACTACCTCTTGCTTGGCGTAACGATATTATAACGTGATTTATCGTTATTATTTTTATAACCTTGCAACACTGTGATTAAGCGCCATCTATTGGCAAGTAGCAGAACTATCAATTCAAAATAAACAACAGCGGTATCCGTCCAATTTAGAGGTTAATTCACTGTTTTTAGATGGTGTACAGCACTGGATTTTCTTATTATTGATAATTAATCAGTAATAACTTCAGTTTAACTTGCACCTATTAAATCCATGCGAGTTAGCGTGTAAATCCACTTCACTGCTAAAATCCAAGTTCGGCTAATTTTCACTGTTTCTTTTTATTAAAACATCCAAACGTGTCACAAATAGTTTTTGATCGATGAATTTGATTATTAGTTAGTTTGAGATCACTGTCGCACTATAGAACACTGATTTAATATTTTTTTGAATAAAATTGCACGGAGCCAATGTTTACATTGCAGCGCCACCTGGTATCCTCTTCTCACCAGCTTTTCAATTCCAAAGGCACCACTGTTGGTTAGAACTCGTTACATCCCTGGGTGGTCCGGTCCTTTCAACTGAGCTCTTAAGACGTGGCTCCAAATGTTTATCTCCGTATCGAGCCTCCAAAGCCTCAAGCAGGCGATCGTACGTCCTCTCATTTCCCAACGCTTCCAGTATAGTGAGGGCTTCATCTCGCAAGGCTAAGGTGAGTGCTGTCTTCGCCTGGTCTTTACTCCACCCATTCGCCTGAGAGACAGACTCGAACTGTAGTTTGTATGCGGTCCACGAAGAAGTGCCGTCGAATGGGGGGACCTTAAATCGTCCACCTCCTGGAACAGAGATGTCGGATCCGCAGGCACCAGTAGCCACTTTGACTTCCAGTTTCTTGAAATCATTTTTCATGATCTGCAGACGTGTCTCGTGGTCTTCTACCTTCTCGTTGACGTCCTGTATACGACTGTCGAATTTTACGTCCATATCCATCAACTTCCCTTGGACTTCCGCCATCTCTTGTTTCCAGTCTGCTGTGGACTCTCGGACTTCACGGAGCATACACGACTGTTCCTCCTGTTGATTACACAATTTCTTGTATTGTTCCTCCTGGGCTTCCCGGGCTTCCTGCTGGGCCTTAGCTTGTCTCTCCTCGGCTTCCCGCTGGGCCTTAGCCTGTCTCTCCTCGGCTTCCCGCTGACTGCTACACAGCTTCATGTACTGCTCCTCCTGTATTTTAGCCTGTCTCTCCTGGGCTTTAGCTTGTCTCTCCTGGGCCTCCCGGGCTTCCCGAGCTTCCCTTTGGCTTTCATTAAGGGCTCGTGATTGTTCCTTCAATAAAATCAGGATGGTGTTAAGGTAAATCTCGGCCTTCGGTCTTGGTGACGATGCCGGTGCAGTGACAGTAGATGGACCAGCCACGGCTGCCGTAGAGTCCTCCGCTGCACGTTGGCTCCGGGTCTGGACGCCCTTCGGTTCTTGATCTCGTGGAGTGATCGGCATTTTCTATCCCACTTCTGACACCAAATGTTACGTACGTGGGGGGTGAGTACCGATAGAAAAAATGCACTATTACGAAAATCAAGAATTACACTTTATTCCGGCACTGTAATTACACAAACTAATTACAATCGTTAAACTAAAACCGCTAATAAACACTTTTACAATCATACAATCACTTGTTATCACTCTTTAGTCTTCTCTCTTGATGTTCACTATATCGCTGTTTAGTTGAAACTGTCTTTGGAGATCACATTTGGGTCGGAAATGAGACACTGTTAGATGTTAGATTCTGTCTGGTTTTAATTCTTAAATCTAGTGGTTATATATTTTTTAGTTATCACTGTAGTTAGTACGTCAATCACGTACTAACTGTGTCCTATCTATGTTATAATATATTTATCTAAATGAGTCATTATATGTGTTTCGCCACATTACTCCCCCTTTAAAAAAATAATAAGTAGGTAATATATTATACATTGCAAAATAAAATTAATACAAATAAAATATACCTATTTAACAATGTTATTAATACTTATATGTTTCAAAATAATGTACTGCTTATATATATTTATGTTAATCATTAAACATGAAACGGACTACAGGCCTTATCTTCCTGCCAGACTTCGTTGTTCTGAACGTGCGAATTGAGTCTTCATTCCGCTCTTCACTGTTTACTAAAAAAAGCAGGTTTCAGCCGATCTACCGATATAGCCACATTATTGCTGTTCTTGTTGATTACGAAAGTTTTTTTGATTCTTTCTTATCACCGGAAACGGTCCTTCATAAGGTGGCACCAAAGTCTTTTTTAACATATCGCACCGGACAAAAACATGAGTGCAATCTTTCAACGCTGGATGGACAAAAACTGCATTATTCACGTGTGACCGTCGATTTTCAGTTGTCATTTCATTGATATTTTCTTTTAAGCCTTTGACGAACTCTGCATAAGTCTGAGTCTCTACTGTTTATGGTAAAAATTCGCCCGGTAATCTTAAAGATGATCCATAAACCAACTCGCCCGCGCTGTAACCAGTATCTTCCCTTACACAGCTACGTAAGCCAAGTAGAATTGTTGGTAAGTGACTGACCCAGTCGCTGTATACATTCCTTGCCATTATCGCTGACTTCAACGTCCTGTGAAAACGCTCAACCATTCCATTTGATTGCGGATGATACGGCGTGGTCCGAATCCTTTGTATGCCTAAAAATTTTGCTAACGATTCGAAAACTCGAGACTCAAATTGCTTGCCTTGATCCGTCGTCATTCTGAACGGGCAGCCAAACCTCGAAATCCATCCGTCGTAAATGACATGTGCTACAGTTTCGGCCGTAATATCGGCGACAGGAAATGCCTCTGGCCATGAAGTTCCGCGGTCAATAATTGTCACGAGATATCTCTTTCCTTGGGACGTAGGTAACGGCCCAACAATGTCGACATGTATGTGCTCGAAACGCTGACATTTCATAAACTCCCCAATCGGTGATCTCGTGTGTTTCCAAACCTTTGATTTCTGACAGGATATACAAGTGGAACACCAGTCCCCAATATCTTTGTTCATATTGAACCAAATGAATCGACTGGCTATCAACTTTCTGGTACGATTCTTTCCTGGATGATTTAATCCATGCAGATAATTAAAAACATTTTTCCTGAAGCTCGTAGGTAAATATGGACGGGGCTTCTTTGTAGAAACGTCACATATAATAGTTGACGAAACTCCGGAAATCTTTACGGCTTTTAATTCCAAGCTTGCATTCCTTTTCAATTCTTTTAAACCAACGTCATTCCTCTGGCATCTTGCTAATTCCTCGTCATCGACAGGCGATGGCATAGAAATCTCACCTACTGTACGTGACAAGGCGTCGGCGACCACGTTATCTTCTCCTGATACGTGTTTAATATCCGTAGTAAACTGAGAAATGTAATCAAGCTGACGAACACGTCTTGGTGTACCTATCATTTTGTGATGGTTTTTTGGTAAATGCAAAAATCAACGGCTTGTGGTCTGTAAAAACAGTGAATTGTTTTCCTTCGACCAATCTTTGGAAATGTCTGATTGCCATATAGATTCCAAAACCAGACAGAATCTAACATCTAACAGTGTCTCATTTCCGACCCAAATGTGATCTCCAAATTGGTGACCCCGACGAAGAAAGAAAAATGTCGCCGCCACGGATTACGAGGTCTAACCCTGCGCCTGCTACATCGGAACAAGCGTTGGAGGTGGCATCTTCTTCAATCATATCCCGGATTCCTGAATTTTGGACAACCGTTTTAGCAGTGGCAGACCAGTTGTCCATTGACAAAATGAGCAAAGTTGCTGACAAAGTATACGAGAACGCCAAGGTGACTGAGGTGTCAGCAATCTGCAATAATGTCAACAATGGCGACCTGGCTAATTGCATCGCAAGCATATCTACACAGTTAGCAAAAATGCAACTCGACATAAGTGCAATAAACGATGACAGAGAATTTCCCAGGCGTAGTATGCATCGGAGTAATGCTTCACGTCGAAGGTTTTCGCGCTCAATGTCAAGATCAAGCTCAAGCCGTCGCTCGCAGCCAAACAATATGGGAATTTGTGACAATCATTTTCGTTTTGGAGAGAGAGCACGGTCATGTACGAAACCTTGCGCTTGGAATAAAGGGAGTTCTTCACGATCACAGCCACAGTTTTCGGCGGGTCTCTGTGCTATTAATCCCTCGAACCGCCTTACAATAACGGACCGATCAAGTGGTTTAAGATTTTTGGTCGATACTGGGGCCAATATATCCGTCATCTGTAAATCACAGAGGCACATAAAGGCTGCGTTGGATTACAAGTTGTTCGCAGCAAATGGATCAAAGATATCAATACGTACGGAGAAAAAACACTGAGGTTGGACTTTGGCCTGCGTCGTTCTTACGTTTGGACGTTCGTAATAGCTGATGTCAAATATCCCATTATAGGAGCTGATTTTTTTGGAACATTTTAAAATATTGGTCGACCTGCATGGTCGCAAGTTAATCGATAAAGTTACGGAGCTTACAACGCCAGCAACTTTAACCAAGACCAATTCACACAGTGTACGGACAATTAGTTTAAATAATGACATAGATAGTCGCGCATTTGAGTTATTACAGAAATATATTGACATTACGCGGCCCAACTCACTGAGAGGAGATCCAAAACATAATATAAAACATCACATACTAACGAATGGTCCACCGGCTTCAAGCAGAGCCAGACCGCTGCCCCCGGATAAATATGATATCGCCAAGAAGGAATTTCAAAATATGATGGAGTTAGGAATCTGTCGTCCTTCAGACAGTCCTTGGGCAAGTCCATTACACATGGTCAAGAAGAAAAATGGAGAGTGGAGACCATGCGGTGATTATCGTAGACTTAACAGCCTTACTGTTCCAGATAAATATCCGCTACCACGACTATTAGACTTTACGTACATTTTAGAAGGAAAATGCGTGTTTTCAAAAATTTATATCAAAAGGGCATATCACGTCGGGGTCACCAATTTGGAGATCACATTTGGGTCGGAAATGAGACACTGTTAGATGTTAGATTCTGTCTGGTTTTAATTCTTAAATCTAGTGGTTATATATTATTTAGTTATCACTGTAGTTAGTACGTCAATCACGTACTAACTGTGTCCTATCTATGTTATAATACATTACATACACTTCACGCCTGTCTCCCAGAGGGGTAGGCAGAGACTACAGATCTCCATTTGTCACGGTCCTGACATACCCCTTTCGCTTCATCTACATTCATACATCTTTTCATACATGACCTCCGGTTTCGAGTACTTTTCACGCCACCTTCGGCCAGGACATCACCAATCTGGTCTGTATATGTCCTTCTGGGGCGACCTCTACTCACCCGGCCCATTACATCACCCATATAAATCTCTTTCGTCAATCGACTTTCATCCATTCTCTCCATATGCCCAAACCACCGAAGCATGCCCTTTTCAATCTTGGTCACTACGTCTTCCTTCAAACCGCAACTTTCCCTTATCACACTATTCCTTATCCTGTCATTCAATGTCACGCCTTTCATGCTCCGCAATGACCGCATTTCTACGGCATTGACTTTACTTTTATGCTTCTTCTGCCATACCCAACTTTCACTCCCGTACATTAAGGTAGGTGCCAGTACAGCGTCATGGACAGCCAATCTTGCCTTTTTCGACATGAATTGGCTCTCCATAACACTGCGAAGGGCACCGTTAACCTTATTACCCGCACTCACTCTTCTTTCAATATCTTTGTCAAACTTTCCATCACTTGTAAATAGAGATCCCAAATATACAAACTCATCCACTTGTTCACTTTCTCACCGTCAATCATGCACTCACAAACTGTCCTTTCATTATTTTCGACTACCATAACTTTGGTCTTGCTAGCATTCACTTTCATTCCTTTCCTTTTCAATGACTCATTCATACAATTAATCATCTGCTGCAATTCATATGCCGACGGTGCAAGAAGAACTTGATCGTCAGCATATAAAAGGCATTTGATGATTAAACCACCCATATCTAGACCCCAATCACGACCTTTCAGATCTTCCAAACAACTGTCCATGAACAGATTGAACAGCCACGGAGACGCTACGCATCCCTGTCTGACACCTCTATGGATGCCAAACCAGTCTGAGTAGGTCCCGTTTACCCTGACACAGGCACTGGAATCATCATAAAGTGATTTCAAAGCCCGTACCAAGGTCCTGTCCAACCTGAACCGCGACAGCAGCAAGGTCCACAACTCATTCCTGGGTACCCGATCATAAGCCTTCTCTAAGTCCATGAAAGCGCAGAAAACCTTTTGGTTTTTAGCCAAAAACTTCTCCGTCACCTGGCGCAAAGAGAGACTTGGTCGGTGCATCCCATTCCCTTCCTAAAACCAGCTTGTACATCCCAGATTTTTTCATCAGTCTCACGTATAATATCGTCGGTGATATTCTGAAAGCGCGGAACTAACAGTGTTTAAAACCGCGTATTAACAAAACTAGCAATATCGAGATTTACTAATTAATTGATACATATTTAACATAACTAATGCCTACAATACCAGGAAGAATATTATAATTTGACAATTTTAAAGTTTAAACAATAGAAATACATGAGGTTTAGTAAATATTAAGTTCTTCCTCGTTCCTGCAAAATTCAATGCACCTACCTTACGCGGTTTTAAATACCGTTAGTTCCGCGGTTTCAGAATATCACCGACGTTATATATATTTAAGGTTATAATATTATTAATCTAAATAGAGTCCATTATTATTGTTTCGCCACACTGTCCCGCCGACTCATCGTCGCTCTTTATATACCAACGGTACACAATCCAGAACATTCGAGTAGGTTCAGGTACATTCTCGAGTCGACTTCTAATAATAATAATTAAATACCTAACCGTCGCGACGGCCGGCTCGCGTGTTTATACCTACTCCAACAGTAGGTAAGTAGCTTTATACCTACTTGTGAGTCGCGGCGGCCGGCTCGCTTGTTTATACCTACACCAACAGTAGGTAAGTAGGTTTATACCTACTTGTGGTGAGGTAAGGTAAGTACTTGTGGCTTCCGAAATATACCACACTTTTCTCGATCTTTCGAGATCCTTCTTCTACATTCTGACGCATATAGGCACTGTGTAGTGGTTTGTATGCGTCGACTTGGATTCTGGAATGTTCTTTAGGCCTCTCGAATGTTCGACGTACCTCTACGGCATTCTAGCCGTTGTTTCTCGACCCCGGGGCGTAACAATATATTATAGGCACTTACTCTTGTTTCAGTCGGGATCTTTCTTCAAGGGTTTGTGGGAAAACAATCCACTTATCACACATTGCATTCGTATTTAGGGCATCGACCACTTCACGAATGCAACGGCTTGCAGTTCTTTGAATAATGTGCTGCGTTACGCCCACTATCCGTTGGTAGGATCCCGTCGCAAAAAAACTAAGGGCGCATAAAACCTGTAACGTAATATTAAAACCACTTGAAAATTAAATTTTTAAGGTATTTTTTTTTTAGTTTTACGTAGAACTGCGGTTAGTTTTTGCTACCTATATTTAGGTAGGTAATTTTGTTAAAGTTTTACGTAGAACTAAGGAGATAGGTAGGTAGGTAATTGTACTAACCTTTACTTCCATAGGTATTTCATTAGTTCCCTTTAGTGTCGTCAACTGTCGTAAATCATGGCACAGCGCATAAAACTTATCTTTGTTGAACCTAAAATGTTCAACAAACAAATTGTCGGGCATGTCTGTAACTGACTCTAGCCGACGTCGATTTTCGAGTCTAATTTCCCGCCTAAGACGCGACTCTTCATTTTGGGCAGCCCACAAAAGTCTTAAAACATGCATTATTTAACTATTTATATATTTTTTGTCACCACCACGCACAAAACACAACCGAACACTTATAGATTTATTCCATTCTGCTGGGTCTTGGCAGTCGATAAGTTAGCGACCGATAGAATAGAAACGTTTCTATATCGTCTGTCACAAACGGCAACTTGTCTACCAATTACTAATAAAACATTCCATTGTCAAGGTCGATAACGAAGTGAGTTGATTGATAGAATAGAATAGAAAAGTGGCACTTTGTCTAGGACTAATCTACCCGTTTAAGTGAGTCACGTGACTTTTCTATGGCATACGGCAGTTTCATACATTTTTTATGTTATCGATAATAGAAAAC
>SJJU01036302.1:0-14773 GCA_012932125.1 Conopomorpha cramerella | reverse complement strand
TTGGTACACGTCCAGTAGCCGGGCTCGAACCCGCGACCTCCCGGTTACAAGTCAAGTATCCGACCAACTGGACCACAGATGCTCCAATAATTATTGCGTAAGTAAGTATTAATTTCATATTGCGTAGTATGAAAAGAAAAAGAAAGATCGAAAGATGTATGCTTAACACATAGGGACAGACAACGGAAGGCGACTTTGTTTTATACTATACTAGCTGACCCGACAAACGTTGTTTTGCCAGTATACATTATTAATTAAGTGTATACAGGTAAACCATCCTCTAAAATCACTCTATGTATAAAAGAACGGCGTCAAAATCCGTTACGCAGTTTTAAAGATCTAAGCATACATAAGGACAGACAGCAGAAAGCGACTTAGTTTTGTACTATGCATTGATACTTGTATTACCTCACACAATCAGGCGGGCCCTTATATTAAGGCATCGTCACGTCTATAAACAACAATGACCCGTCAAATAATAGTTTATCATTAAAGCTCTTGACGGTCGATCATTCAGCAAAAACATTGCCAGCTTTATTGGCAATTACATGCACAATGTCTATGGTCGCATTGTCAGCGACCTGCGCAGGCGCAACTCCAATGTGCAGATCCGACACGGTCAAGCGGCTATGATAATTGCCCTTACGCATTCTAAAGCCATCGTTATTATTGGCCGAAGAATCGCTTTGCGGCGGCGAGACCAATTTAACATGGTCCACGGGCCTAGAACTACTTCTGGCCTAGATAGGCCAGTTTAATCAGGTGCGTGTACCCTCTCGCAGTCGTTTCGCGAACATAAGAGGACAGTGCCACAATACGTCGATATTTTATGAGCTTCATTGCATTCGACACTATGGTGTTTAGATTAGCGTTTCAGGTCAAGGCTTGCTATTGCTGAATGAATAGGCTTTAAAATGTACATTTGCAGTTCACAGGTGGTTCTATCGTTCCTCGGCAACATACGGGTTCAGTTGTCATAGTGTTTTATCAGTCGTCCTTTGCTGAACTTGACTGAATTGAACTTGAACTATTGATTTCTTTTTATTCGAGTGCGTACGGAAACACGGAGATTACCATGTACCTACTGCAATAAAATAAAATAGAAGCAGTGTACATGGCGTGCCTACACACATACCGGGGAGCAGTGTGAGAGGCGTGCGCCGGCAGACATGTCTGCGGCTTGTCGCCTCGCCGTCGTCGCCACGCGGGGCGGAGAAACTCCACGATCAATGGTTGTCACCAAGCATTCATTAAGTGGAGATTAGATAACCTTCGGTTAGCGCAATGCGGAGCAGCTGACAGCTGATCGCCATCGGCGTGCCTATCGATCCCATGCTAATTGGAGGCACGGACGTCGCCGCATTCCCGCGACCTCGCCAACGTACACACAGATACTGCAAAATTTATTGCACGAACAATTTATATAATTGACGCGCAACAAAAAAGCGAGAGTGCACACCCATCGCACGACGAATTCGGCCGCGTAATTACGCCGTGTCACCAACCGCTATAGAGCCTAAATTTTCAGAATCAGGATGCGTCCGTCGGGGGTATTATGAGAGGAATGTCAATTTCGAAATATTTCGCTAGTCGTTTAGCTGTCAGGGCCGGGAGAAAAAAAAAACGGAGGTCGTGTAGAAGGAGACGAGTGGAGTTGCATGGGAACAGGTCCGCGGCCGAGGATGCCGTGGAGGCCGCAGTTTTTCTGCCGTCGCCGGGACACGGGCGCGACACACCCGCCATCATTATAAATCCCCGGCGGTGAGCTCTGAGCCCGGCATTCCCCGCGCGCCGGTCGCGTTATGCGCTGTAATTATCACAAAACGCGACTGCGTAATGTCGTTGTGAACGAGCAACATGACATACTCATCACCGAATGCTGTGTTTTTACTTTGTTCCCGACGTCGAAATATGTCACGTCCGGTCGCGCCACTCGCCACTCCCACGCCCGACGTCGTTTCGGGAGGCTTTTTGCGTTTCACCTTGCCTTCGGAAGCGGCTGGATGCGTCGGCATTCGTGTTCATTGAATAATTCAGTGGAGCCGTCGATCAATCAATAAAACCGATGGAATTAAATTGGTTCACACTTGCGAGAGGCAATAACACGTGTCGGGCACCTTTTTTGCGGTGTCAAAATGCCGGGGAGCTGGTCTGTCATTGGTGTCCAGTCAATCGCGTGGTGACGAGAATACGGCACCTGGATCGATCATGAAGTCGACACACTCGTCAAAATATTTCTTTTCGATGGATTTATTGACGAATTGAATTGTCACAACGAAAGAGATTTTTTGCTAGGATCCGCAATCTTGGGAGCTACACAGGCCTTTTTTCGCAATAAAATGGTGTTGTTTTTTTGCTGGCGAACCTATAAGTACCTACGTAAGAACTAAATATATGATTGACTTAAATAATGTAACCAATAAGATGTTCGTAGAATACTAAAACATAAAACTATAATACGACGTCAAAAACATGGATGGCTTTTCTTTAGACAAAATAATTCAAATCCTAAGCCAAATAAAAAAAAACCCGACACGTTTGTTTGTTATTCTTTCATGACTTGTCATTTTCAGAATCAGCAAAATTTACATCACAGTTTAATGTTTCCAAAAATAGAGTCACATAGTCTACAAATACATTTTAAATGAACGAAATACCTATAGCAACTGTATCTCATACACTATGGACCCAGTGATCATGTTCCACTACCTGACCTTCGCGATGGTGGCATACGTTTCCTTCTTCGACGATGGTGATGACGATGAAGACTTCGGACCTGATGAGGCTGAAGTGCCTCAGAAGACTTCTTTCCTTCATTTCGCTCAACGCCGAATGCCCAAGATTTTCCGATGATTTTTTTAAAGATTTTATAACTTCAATTTTCTCAAGGTGTTATTTGTGTTTTTAATTCGAGAATGTACATATTTTTATATGTATATCGTATTTACATAATCAGTTTGTTACATTTTTATTGAAAAAGTGATTGTTTCAGTTCTGTGAACAAGTTCTATGAAGTAATTATATTGGGTTTGTTGGCTTTTTATGCTCTGCATTTCATTCACTCTTTACACACACAACAAATATTTTTATCTACACACATCAAAAGTGTCTAAGGATCAAGAATCTAATCTTCTGGATTGGTCTCCTACCTAATTCCCCATGCCTGTATCAATGACTTATCATCGCATTTTGAATAAATTATGAATGAATTCCGTTTTTGTAAAATATATTCTTGATTGCAATCTTCTAAAATGTACTTGATCCCTAGACACTTTTGATGTGTATAGTTACTAAAGGTTTTTTCCGGTTTGGAACCCATGACCCTTGTTCCTGAAATCCCCTTGAAAGGTCGTTAATTTACAAAAATATATTAGACGCTGGAAATTTTTGGGGAAGGCCTATGTCCAGCAGTGAAGGTCATGTGGCTGATGATGGTGGGTCTCATTATTACCATTGAGAATAACCATTGATGGTAATAATGATACTACATACTACATACATCAAAAGTGTATAGGGATCAAAAACATTTTTAGCTCTGAAGAAAAATCTAATTTACTTAAATCAAATCTAATCTTCTTAAGGGAATTAGGTAGGAGACCAATCCTCCTACCTAATTCCCCATGCCTGTATCAATGACTTATCACCACATTTTGAATAAATTGGTGATAAGTAAGTAAACTTTTCTCGGTGCGTGGGGGTTGTAAGAGACGACCGAGGGAGCCCCCCAGAGGACGGGCAGCAGCGCTCTCTGTGAGTTACACCACAACACCACTGCGATCGCCAACACGCCCGCCAAGCGTGGCGATTATTGGCATTTCCCCCCAATTTATCATGGATATCATTGGGGGAGGGCCTCGTCCAGCAGATTATATTTATTTATTTATATACAATAAAACAATAAGGCTTAACAGCATAGAGCCAAAACACACTTATTGCTACACATTAAAAACATAATAAAATATAACACTGTACAAGAAACAAAACAAACTTAAAAAATCCTTATGTATAAAAAACACTCTTACTACTAAAATACATTTTTAACATTTTTGCTAAGTGAGATGTTGCATCAAAGAATAATATTACAGTGTTTCCCTCCTATTATATGCAAGTATACACTTCCACCCACTTTTTTACCCCCTTAGGGGATGGTATTAAAAATTTTCTTATCTCATGTAAACATCATAATAAAACATGAGTCAGTCAGATGACTGTATCAGTCAGGATTTTGAGTTTTATTATATTCTCGTGGACGTCTCGCGATTTCATTCGCGTACTTTCAGTATTTCATACGAACTTATAACACCCTGTATTTAGTGACGCGTCCCACAGAATAGGGATAATAAGTTAAAGAAAAAAGAACCGACTTCAACCAGTAAAATTTGACATATATGTGGTTTTCTTGTGGATGCCATTGTCGGAACTGAACCAATTATATATATGGGACCAAACGGGAAGCACCAGCTTTCAAATAAAAACATCCAAATCGGTTCACCCAGGCGATAGTTATGAGGTAACAAACATAAAAAATACAGACGAATTGAGAACCTCCTTTTTTAAGTCGGTTAAAAAGTAGCCTATGCCCTTTCTTAGGCTCTAAACGGCAAAGGCATCCGCGTAGGTGTCCCTAGAAAAAGGTAGATATCCTCAGAACGGTTCGGTCATCGGTTCTACGGTCATATTAGCCGTAGAACAGATCTCGGCAAACGGAGTGTAGGACGCCCTCAGGCAAGGTGGACTGATGATATACGCAAGATGGCTGGCAGAAGCTTGATGCGAGAAGCCGAAAACAGATCACAGTGGCGTGCAATTGGAGAGGCCTATGTCCAGCAGTGGACAAATATGGGCTGATGATGATGATGATGATCCTCAGAAAAAGCGCAGCCACTCTCTCCCGCTGAGTATATAGTACACTAATCATAGAGACGTCAAACGTATCCTGGATTACTGTGAGATACAATACCAAGTTGAGGGTTAATCATAATTCATAGATAGTCTCTCCAAGTCGACTAGCACTAGGAACGTTTTAATAAATTCATCACATTATTTATGAAGTATTAACTCCCTTAACGACTCCCGCGTCGTGTACAGTCGCCGACACGACATCTAACCAATACCAGGCACAGTGAGCTGGCAACGAGTGAATAGACCAAAGCTAACTAGCTCAAACATTATTGCACGATGAAATGTTTGATGTGACTCGGTCTGTAAAGACTCATAAGATTCACCACACAAACCCAATTACCACATTAATCATTGCAAATAACAACATAAATTATACTGATACAAAATCGCTAAAGAATACCGTATCGTCGGAGACACGACAAGTTTGGTGACCGATATCACTTGAGCCGTCCCACCGTCCTTAGTACGGGGGAGTCGACGGCAAATACCTTTGTCGCGATGTAGGGCTCGTGTCGCCGACACTACTGGCAGCGTCAAACTGAAGAGATAAGTTGTCGACGTGCTCTCAAGCAAGAAGATCATCTAAAGAACTTCAAGGAGCCATATGTGAGATTGTTTAAGATTTTGCAATTTTAATTTTATTTATAAGTGAAGCGAGCTCGCTATACCGATAACGGAATGCGTCCGTACCCGATAGTGATCGGAGTGGCACTGAGGGCAGTTTAAATTAACCAGCTTTTCCGTCCGGGAGTTAGATTTTAGATGGACTCAGTCGCGTTCAGGCGACATGCCCTTTAGATTGCTCTCTTTATCACGCGCGCTGGATCGTGGCATTGCGCGCGCGCACTCGAGATGTGGGGCGTACGCCGTGATGTTCGCTAGATGATAAAGGAATCGTCTTTTCCAGACAGGTTCTGCAATTGAAACATTTAGTATAGTTGATGAAACGGTAAAGTCAAATTGTAAAGGTTACTAGTGCAAAACAATTAAGCGGTGTCACGAATCATCTGAAGTACAAACATATACTTTAGTACTACGAGTATGCTACTGTGTTATGTAGACATGTCCTTGGTGTAAATATCCGCAGACTCTCTCACGAATGGTTTACGTTGTCCGAGCCAATATAATTCACCATGCAATGATGAAGAGTACAGGTGAAGTACGCGGAATTCCTTGGCGTGGAGCCTTCAACCCCATTTCTTAGGTTGAGTGAGACATGCGCCGGCGCAGGCGACGCGGACACAGTTCCTCGTGGACCTGCCGGGTATCGTGTGTCCGGGTCGAACGAGTCAGGTGTCATAAACATGTATGTCATACGCGCTACCTACGTGCTCGCACCCCGGCACGCTAATAAAATAGTGGCCAGTGTCACTTGCAGCGTCATTCACTCCAACACTAAACCTATAATGCTGGACGGCTATCGAATTACCCACAACAAGATTGATAGCACAACAAATTCAAAGATAGCCAATTTAAAAACGAATAAATAATTGCACATTGATTCAGGCACAGGTAAAAAGACGACGCGATGACTTCTTTAAGCGTGCATCAGCTAAATGCGAAACGTGGACAATACATCGGCTTGTCAACGCGACCGCATCGGAATGCGTAAGCGAATGCGGGCATTTTATCTCATCTGATTAATTCACATATTTAGCGCAATAAATAGGAGGGCGGGGGTGGCGGGAGGGTGTGTGGCTGTCGCTGCTTGTCGGCGGTTGTCGCCGGTCGTCGCGCGTTGTCGGCGCGCGGCCATTGTGCCGGGCGACACACGGCCGCCAGCCGTCGCAGCGACTCAACAGTCTGATTTATCGGAGCCGCGACTGCTGCATCGACGCTCGCGACGTCCCCGAGCGGATCCGGTGCATTCTCACGCTGCTGCCGAATTGCTGCACGGGTTCACTCGTCCCCCTTATTTAAATTGTGCCATTTCTCATTCCCTTATCCCAGATATTTTACGTCTGTAATACGATACGACACTGTACGGCTCTTTGTGGTGTGTGTCGCGTGTGTTTTTGTCTTTTTCGTTTGTTATTCGTCCATCGCGGCCGGCTATTGTTCACATGTCAATTTCTTTAGCTAATGTGAGCAAACGTCTCATTATGCGGTGCGGTGCGGCGAGGCTGCGCCGGGCACCGTGTTGTGACAGCAACCACCCACCGGAAGGGGCCGAGCGTCATTGAGCGAGCACAAAACGCGAATACCACATTGAATGGTTAATTTTAATGAATTGTGCTGGTTTGATGGGAATAATTAGCTCCTTTTATGCGTTCTGCGGTCGAACAGCGAAGGCGGACGAGCGTGTACGTACGTACGGCAGTAGTGGACGTTTTGTTCGGATGGTTAGCGAGTTATTAGCAAGGAGATGCCGGTAACGTCAATTATTGTGTGTTTAAGGTGCACGAACGTTTTCTAGTGTAACTGTTTACAGTACGGCTCTCATAATGACGAGTAGGTTGTACTTGAGTTCAAAGAAGTACATCATAAATTGGAGCCACTTTTGAAACTTTTTGACATTACATGTATAGGTAACGGATCCCTTCCGTTACAAAATATTTATCGATGACCTAAAAAAAAAGTAGGTATGTATGTCTGCAATGTGCAGTTCGATTTCTAGTCCACAAACGATAAATAGGCACTTACAAGATCACATCTCGGCCCCTTATTTCATACTGCGATCGATTCAGTCCGTTTGACTTTCAAATATAGAACCGGGACCATTGTTTATACCGCAGCCACACGACGTCGACGACGACGGCTACGTCCAACCCATAAATATGTAGAGCCATCTTTATTTGGCAATTCCTGATTGTCGTTTGTCACTATCGCCCAGAAAAGTCGGGCCGAAGTTACCCGAGCAGCCGCGAACGTTTACGAACCGTCTAATGGACAGGCCGTCTAACTTCCTAATAAGGATGTCACTCGATTATTTAAATCACAAGTTTATCTGTCAGTTAACCCATTTTAAGGACGAATCAAGCTTATGAGACAAAGAGATTAGATTATCCACGTTACTTATTTGCTGGCTAAGATTATTTGAGCTTTAGTGTGGTTGTTTTACCGCGTGGGTAGGGGTCAAAATATGTTTGATGGCGGTGGCATTGCGCTCGGAGTTGTAATTAACAGGTTAGGGCGCCAAAACTTGGAATTGATACGGCGTTTTTTTTTTCTCTGTTCGAATTTATGTAGGCAAGCGAGGGTGCGTGTGCGGTCTCCAAGTGGTAGCCCCCGCCTTATCGTAAAGTAATCTTTATGGCCAGTGGACAAGAGCGGTTCCCCGACCCAACAGTTAATGGCTCCCTTTTAGATTATTGTCCAATTCTTACCCCAATATTTTGGTGTCTCGACTTAATCAGTGTTGTGGGCTGCATTTATTGCTTAATTATACTGTTATGTCAGGAGCCGATGTGGCACCTCGGCGAAGGAATTTACAATTTCGTTCTTGGCAGCTTAATGATATGGAGTTGTATCGTTTAATAGACCCCCAGTTTTACATATTGTGTTAAACTTTTATCGAGCGCGAGTCACATTTGAGGGATAAATTTGTTGATGAGTATTTTCTATATTTAGAACTACAAAAAACAAATCATGTGGTATTGAAAATACCATTGAATAACTACTGCAACTTATCGTTTCAAAAATATTACTTACATAATGAATGTAAAATAACGAAATATCCCAAGCGAACAACGATTGACCTAGAGCCATCATAGACAGTACGACAGTGCAAAGAAAATTAACACATATAACCATAAATATAAAGCCCATTCTTCACTGGCCGAGTGAATGTGACAGTGTACGAAGGTAGCCAATAAAAAGTAACAATTCAGTTATTAAGGCTACATTACATTCTCAACGACAGGCCCTGCCATTGAGGGCCGACATAACTCTGATAAAGAAATTTAAATAAAAATTAAATCCTTTTTCATTGATAAACATTTGACACCGAGTAAAAAAAAAACACGCACACCATCCGATCGAGGAATGTGCTGCTTACTAATGAAAGGAACCAATTAACGACCGTTTTTTTTTTCTTCGTTTCTTCTGTTTTCTGTGTATACATGATGTTGTTTTTTTTTTTTTGGCATGGTACCTTCAACTATGAAATTTGTTTTCGGGAAAAATAATTGTATTGTTTTGAATGTCATATCGAGGTTTGTTTTTCGTCACTCGAAGGACACTATTTGCATTATCATTGCATCTAAAACCCCATTTATTAATAAATACCTAACAAATAATAATATCGCCAAAGATCGAATTTGGAATCATGGTAATAGTATATGTAGGTATGTAAAACGGTAACCTAACACTTAGCCCTTTACCTTTAACACACCGCATTAGCTTACCTAGAAGAAATCGTCTTAAATGATTTATTATCAACTATCTGACCCGGTTTTTTTTTGCAAATATACGTTATTAACAGTATTGATATTATATGCTTGTATTATACATACACCTAACTTAAGAACACTATTTACTGAAAAAAACCGCATCAAAATCCGTCGCGTAGTTTTAAAGATCTAATCATACATAGGGACAGACAACGGGAGGCAACTTTGCTTTATACTATGTATTGATTTGAAATTTCTAATGTCAGTATGTAATAAAGATTTATGTACATTAATTCATTCACACAATATCTGTATTCAGTAATGAATCAGCCTGTATAATGTCGATTTTTTCTTGTCACACAACTGATAAGACGTGGCGACTAATTCAACTCTGTAGCGGGAGCGCTTGCCACCCAAAACTCGTGGATTTATTGGCTTTTATCCTAATTTGTTGGTCCAACCTTAGAAGCCAATGGACCTAAGCACATTTTGATTAGCTTCTTGTCTCTGTGAGGCTCGTATTCCAAATAAGTCGCAGGTTCGATTTCGGCCCCCGACTTAATGATTATATGAATGAGCTGGAACATGTGTTGTATATATGTATCATTTTATTGTAATTATGTAAGTAAACTAGTGAACGCCCCGCGATTTCATTCGCGTAGTTCAGTAGTACCTGCATCCCAAATTTCAAGCGTCTAACTTGAGTCGTTTAGATTTTTCATACAAAAAAATTTTCCCGTTTATTCCCGTTCCCGTGGGAATTTCAGGAATTCCTTTCTTAGTGCACCCCTATGGTACCTAAGCTACGTCCGCACCAAATTTCAAGTGCCTACGTTTAGCCGTTTGAGCTGTGCGTTGATATGTCAGTCAGTCAGTCAGTCAGTCATTCAGTCAGCTTTTCCTTTTATATATTTAGATTAACTGTAGGTACACTACAGTACACGTTGCTAAACCGCCCAACAAAAAAAAAAACAACTAAAGTTTGCACCAGAACGGCGATTTGATGTGCATTCATTTTGATACGTAGTTTGTATAAGTTAAGGGTAGGTTAGTGCTGTGCGGTGACAGCAAACATAATACATGTCACCCCAGCCCAACATTCTCCGTCGTGGTGGTCATAAGAGGCGACCGAGGGAACTCTTCAATGGACGGGCAGCAGCGTTCTCTATGAGCTAAACCAAAGCACCACTGCGATCGTCAACTGGCCTGCCAAGCGTGGCGATTGTTGGCTATTTCCCCCCAAATGATCATGGAAATCACTGGGGGAGGTCTTCGTCCAGCAGTGGGCTTCATGCGGCTGGTGATGATGATTGACCTCTTCCTATAGCTTATAAGATTGCTTAAGGCTGGTAAGATGTGGTCCCGAATACCGAATATATTACGCGAATCTCGTATTGGACCAAGCTTGGCTAGCTCTAATGTTTATTGTATCCATCCTACTAATATTATAAATGTGAAAGTTTGTCCATCATTCACGCAAAAATTACTAGAATATTTTTGATGAAACTTCAATTCAATTCAATTCGTTTATTGCACTCATGTTACAGCAAAATTCCTAAATAAATAGCAAAGTATCAAACATGAACTCTGTGAGGGCAAAAGCAACAGTATGGTTAGTAGTACACTCGTCATGTGTGAGGTACTAAGTACACTTACTTAATTATAAACTAAATTACAACTAAATCCTACTCTTCGCAGCATTGTAGCTTATAAACTAGAATAACATATATATATAGAATAGCTATAAGGTATATTGGTAAAACTACGTTTGCCTGATAATGAAAATATGAAACGTATGCCCAAGAAAATTGAAAATGTAGAGATTTTTTTTTCAATACGCAAGCATTATAAATATACCTTGAATGGATCAATTTACGTCGGTACGTTTAATATTGTAGTGTAATATCGAAGAGGGACAAAAAACCACAATGATGGGTATCATTCAACAGTAGGAAACAGACGCACCGACCCTTTTTATCTCGAAAAACTCCACGTAGGCGTTATTTTATATTGATCCCCTAAAAGCTCGAGTTTGGTGTCAATAATATGAACATTTATATATGTACGTGTGTGTGTGAGGCCACGTAACTGTGTGCGTGGACGAGATTTTGACAAATACCGCTTAATTTAAGCTAATGAACTCAAAATGAATGCCCTCACAACAAATGGACGCCCACCGTAGTGATGTGACGTGTACAATGTCGTTGATTTATCGATGAAACTCGTTTTAATCGTAACTTGATTTGAAATGCCGTACCTATTTGATATTTATGAAGTCAGAATAAGACAAGTTTTATAGTTCTTGTATGGCCCAGTTCGATGTGAAATATCACTGTGATTTTGAAAACCGAAAGGTCTTTTTCGATAAAGTCACGGGCTACCCTTTGAGTGAACCTTGCCACAGATTTCGTACCGGTGTCGTTACTATGTAATTAAGTAAATTTTACACTTGTAGTACATATTATTATGAATGCTTAACATTTTCATATTATATTACTAGGCTTCCCTTCTGTTTCACCTGATGCTGTTGCTATAAGTCTCAGCATATCTTAAATGTCGCTGACAGATTTTAGTCAGAAAAACAACATAAAGGTCAAATGTGAAATTATTGACTTTACACGATTCGATCCAGTTTTCATGTACAGAATGTAAAATAGACAATTTTTGCCTTCGGAGATAACATTTATATACACATACATGTATGAAGATGTTTTTTTTTCATTTCTACTCATTGTTGCCGTAGCAAAAGTTTTTGTTTAGTAAAAGTCATAGTGACGTGCCCAAAAACTTTTCTAAGACCATTGCTCGGGGTCCTTTTACACGCAGTATATACTTACCTACGCAAATTTCCATCAAAAGTGCCCAAAGACCGTTGACATAAAAATACATTGTAACATGATTACTAACTAACCCTCGACAAACTCATCCCAACACTACGGCCTGCATTTTAGATAAACGATCAGCGCATAAAAATCAACTGTTCTGACCAAGTTAATCGAATTAGCCGATACCCGGCATGTACAGTCACGGGCACGCGAATCCAAGCCATCCAATCCTGAACTGCCCTTACATAAACCGACACAAGGAAAACCAGCCCAATATAATTAATTATTCATTTCAAATTGTACGATCATTGTGTGCGCATGTGTATGTTAAACCCAGCATTTTGCATTCTTTTGGGAGCATTAATAAACGTCTTGGCAGGTAGCGGAGTTTTTGTGCATTTTAGTTTTATTGCTATTGCGCTGATGAAATCATCGAGTGCGATCCACTAGCAGTGCTTTTAGTAGCAGAATCGGGGGCCTAAGTCTACACTCTACTAATCCCACCATCACCCAAGCCCTACCTGCCTCTCGGCCTACGGGCCATTCTCTGGAGACGTGCGCATTTACTTGCTTTTGCCTCTTTTCAACGCAAACGTTTTCTTGACTCCATACAAATTATCTTTATCCGTCCCTGTTTTGTTGCCAACTCTTCCCCTTCTGGGGCATGACGACCACATTAACTTCGACTTCGCGTCGGGTCCTCGTCGCGTCTTCAGTCGTTAACAGGCTTCATATGTGCTGGATGCGAGAAGCCGAAAACAGATCACAGAGGCGTGCAATTGGAGAGGCCTATGTCCAGCAGTGGACTGGTATGGGCTGATGATGATGATGATGATGATATGTTCTTCGAGCTGTATGCCAGCGATTAGCAAACTCACGCAAGCGTTCAAAGTTCCCTCGACTGCTAACCAGATCCCTAAAGTACACTGGCCCTGGCTCGATACGCTCCAGTTTTTTAAATACTAGTTGCATCGTAGCGGACTGCGCATTGCTGATTTCGTTACTTTCATTTCACTGTCGTCCGTAGTAAAACAGCGATGCACATAGCTTGCCGCTGCGATGCCAAAGCGACGCGACTACGAGAGTGTAGCATACAACCCCCAGGAGGTCCACTAGGACATGTAGTAGTATACTCTCAGAACAAACACAGTTGTGTTTGTCAGACAGTCTAGTTAGACTTGCAAGCCGCGTAGCACTTTAAGTCGTTCTTCAGCAATATGTATGGATCTTGAATGAACTTTTGGATCCAAACTGTCATTTTGGTAGCAAAATAGACAGTTTAAACGTGATGGTGGACCATCACATTTCAATGCTGCGTGGAACATTTAACACGGGAATAACAAATTGATCAAATAGGAGTACTCTCCTTTACTTCTCACTCTCACTACATTATTGTTCATCATCATCAACCCGTATTTGTCCACTGCTGGACATAGGCATAATAACTACTTTACTACCAGTGAATCAAAGTTAGGTACTCAAAGTAATCTCGAATCAATATAACCGGTAAAAATGCTCGGTTCATTATTTTGAATTATTATGTCGATATAGAGAACAGACGGACAAAGGTTTACGACACATTAATAACTACAATCATAATAAAGCAGCATCATTTATTGCTCAGCCTTTAATGTGTGAAATTCAACTGACGAAGCACAGGAAAAGCTTTTGAGTTTATTTTCATTCGGTTATTTAACAACATAATAAACGAAGAACATTAAATACTTCTGGGTGGTGCGCTTCGTACACTTAGTATATTTAGTAATTTTCGCGAGTAAAGAGAAATGAGTCATATCCAGCCTGACAATTTGTGCTTAGGTGAACGAAACGGAAGGATTTGGCGATAAATAGTCAAAGGAATAGTGTGATAGAGAAAGTTGCGGTTTGAAGGAAGATGTAGTGACCAAGATTGAAAAGGGCATGCTTCGGTGGTTTGGGCATATGCAGAGAATGTATGAAAGTCGGTTGACGAAAGAGATTTATAAAATAAAATAAAAAAAAATGAATGTAGATGAAGCGAAAGAGGTATGTCAGGACCGTGACAAATGGAGATCTGTAGTCTCTGCCTACCCCTCTGGGAGACAGGCGTGAAGTGTATGTATGTATAGCCCATCACTTAATTCTCAGTAGCTAGAGAAAATATAACCTAGCTCAGTCAATCGTTGAATGTACAATCGAGGCACAAACATATTTGGGAGAGCATCACTACCAACGGAGACTGACCTGTTAGCTTCAAGTCGCGAGCAAATAGGTACCTACGAGCGACACCTGGATAAGAAATTTTTGGAGGTTGAAAATTTTCCATTACAAACCACTAACTCTCATAGGGACCTTCCTAAGGGCTCGGGCAGCGTCCTTTGACGCGATCGGTCACACCGACTCGAAACAAAAACCCTAATAGAAAGAATAGAATACAAAAACCCTTTTTGGGTGCTGAAGAAGAACGCTGCACGAGCCCTAATGCTATAAACAACCTACAATGTGAATTAGATAGGTAGATACTACCACAATCAACTCACCTCTCATAAGTACCTTCCTCATGCTGCGTCTAACAGTGGTGCAGTTCCACCTCCTGTTCCTGAACTGGTGCGCGCACTCCGCCGCTCCGATGGACACGCCGCGGGTGATCTCCTTCAGCAGACCGGTCTCGTTGCGGCAGATCTGCGCGAGGCGGCCGCGCGCTCGCCGCGAGCGTTTGCACACCATGCGCGGATC
>SJJU01036300.1:0-13292 GCA_012932125.1 Conopomorpha cramerella | reverse complement strand
TCCATATGTACCTGCCTACATACTTGGTAAGTATTACTTACATACAAACTTCCGCATTCTTGTTCGTTGCATTCTTCCAATTTGTACAAGGTAGGTAGGTAGACATCAATTTAATGTCGACTGAATCAGTGATAAGGTGCGCAATTGTCACTATTATTGCATTACAAAACAACCTACCAAGTGTTCGTTTTTACCTCAAATTGGGTAGTAAAGTCTAATAAGTCTAATAGTAAAGAAACACCAACAACTTATAATGTAGTTGCACCAGGAAATGGAAAACTACAGTAGATAAGTAACTTTAGTATCACTGAATAATAACCTAACAATTAGGTAGACGATACCTCGGATTAATGGATTCTTACAAAACCTTTCCCTGTAATTGACGTCTAATGTCAAAGTAAACCAACCCACAAATTGCTCTTTCCCTGCAACATTAACACAGCCGGAAGTGCATTCAAGATAGCGCGACGAAGGGCGATGCGATATGGTTGGTGACAACAACAGAGAACACAAGTGCGCAAGGAATCTGCGCGATGGATGCCATTGTGGCCGGCCGGCAGCTCGGCTCTACACAACACAGTCGGTGTCGCAAGGGGAGTCCATGTGCACGCTTGGCTCAGTTCGCTCGACCTTTGCCCTGCGAACTTTTTCGTCGATAACTTTTGTTTTCCCTCCGTTCGAAGTTGGATTTTTTTTACTTTTTTTCATGAAAAGCGTGTGCTATGTGCCAGTTTGATTATTAGTGATGTGTATGGAGTGTGTGTTTGTGCACTTTTTGGGATTTCGGAGCTGGATTTACGGAGGAGCGGGGATATTGATGCACCGATAGGTAAGCAAAACAATTAAGACTAATCTTTACAAATTCCTTTACTATTGAGCACAGATAACAGCGTGTTAAGGTACAATTTTGTACATACACCTAATGATCATAACTTAACTTTATCTTAACTATTTTGAAATAGATTAAATACCAATTACGGTTGTCCATAAGAAGGTATGTTATACATAAATATTTTTTAAAGAAACAGACAATTTAAACAGACAGTATATTTCAAGTTATATTAAAAGGCACATGTAACTGTGTCGAAACGTCGAGCGTACAACGAAGGTAGGTAGGAATGTAAGCATTCAGCCTACCTTCAAAGATTATACATAATTTGATTATACATAACTATTTGGTTATACATAAATGCGTTGCAGCAGCCTCAACTACGAACGATTGTCAGGTGAGTCAAATTATTGTTTAACTAGCTACATACTTACATACTACATACAGACACAATTCATTATACCAACTTAAAACAATATGAATACTTACTTCAGATTTAATTTCATAATACAAAAGACGCATCACTGAAATCGTCTAGCTGAATAATAAATTATAACTATCGTACAGTATAGTAAGATAAAAGTACCTACCTAATAGTTACATTCTGATAGGATTTGAATAGAAAAAAAATGTTATTATTTGTCGGGACAAGTTAGCAAGACAACTTTCAATTAGTTTTGGTAATTAGTAAATCGGGATGATTAGTCATAAAAACCTCTTGCTCTTAGTGCCTCCTGTGTGTTACCTCTTATTCGAATACTTTGTGTGAGAACCTAAAACCGGTTCAAGGAAGTTCACTAATTAAGTCATAGGTTCATGTACGAGTATCATCTATTAGTAGTACTTACCTACCCTTAAGTTATGATCGGAAGTTTACTCAGTGTAATTGATTTTCTCTACATAGACTTCATAAAGTTATTTATTTTATGTCGGCACCTAATAAGAGCCTCCAAGGATTTTACCTTTAGCAAATGAAAATTCAGTCAGATGAAAAAGCTCGACATTCATCAGCAACCATTCACGAAATGGCTACCGAACAAAGGCACTCATTACAGATCAGATCAGCTATATCAATGGAAAGATATAAAGTGACAAACAACAAAATATGTAGAGTCGCGGAATTAACGTGCCCATTGTGTTACTACAATAATCCGCTATCTAGGCCAGAGCTTCAGTGCTGCAGACGAACCTTTTGTCTTTCATGTTCGCTGTTAATAATGGCGGGCACCGAAACAGCGGAGCACAATGCCGCGAAATGTGCGCGTTTTCATTTGCAAGACAAAACGCGCTTTGTTGTGTGTCCGCTCAATACGAAATTTATAGCCAAAGGATCGAGAGGACCGTATTGACGCGTCGCTAACGAACGCGCGGACTGTTAATGCATTTTGATCAGCGCTATAGTGGAACGGAACGTTGAGCTGTCATCCGCCATTGTTTTGTGGCGGGAACCCGCGAGGGTGTCGGCGCGCGGACGTTAATCAGGAATTGGATCAAGTGGTCGTCGTAATCACCCTGCTCTATAGACTTGAGAGTAAATACCTATTTAACCGCTCTGATGAATCGAGTGACCGGGAATAAGGTTGCCAACATTGGTTCAACGCTAACTAACGTTTGACACATTTCCTTAGATTTCATTCATAAGGCGATGAAACAAATGGCCGAGCAGAGTAGAGTACCTACCTGTCCCTAGCCTGCCTAGGTTTTTTGTTTACTGCTTACTTGGAGTATATCTACCTGAGTTGGAGTATCTACCTACCCT
Organism: Conopomorpha cramerella; assembly: GCA_012932125.1. Classification (NCBI taxonomy): domain Eukaryota; kingdom Metazoa; phylum Arthropoda; class Insecta; order Lepidoptera; family Gracillariidae; genus Conopomorpha; species Conopomorpha cramerella. The sequence goes on along the minus strand of SJJU01036300.1, from coordinate 10,704 downwards.
ATATGTGTGTATATTATTTCTTGAAACCTATTTGCACAGGGTGCTATACTGCGTGTAAAAGGTTCCCGTCAATGGGCTCAGAAACGTTGTTGGCTCGTCAATATGAACAATATTTACTACGGCGACAATGAGGGGAAATGAAAAAAAAAATTCTACTCCATACGAAATAGACAATTTTCTGCCTTGGTACCTTAGGGTCAGGCTCAGGTCCTTTTACACGCAGTGTTATCCTGGGTACGTTACATAATTAAGTATTTCCTACCTTAACATTATTACCTACATAAAAATCTCACTCCATACATCAAACCAACTCAGTAGGTTGCACAATAGGTAGGGTGAATTCTAAAAGAAAACTTCGCCATTGAAAGCCCAGTTCCGCGGAGCAAGTAGACAGTAGACGCAAATTACCGAAACCGAGAAAAAAAAACCGAGTTTCCATGCATAAAGTTACACTAGAGCTCGAAAGAGGCTCAGTCACAAAGGCCTGTAATTGGCCTTTCTTTTTTCGTCCCCGAGTAAGAAGCATTCAGATCCAATGAAACGTGTGCATTTAAATGACGCTCCACAGCTTTGTGGGGACATAGTAAAGTAAGTAAGTAAAGCCATTTTCTAACCACAAGTGGGTATTGTTTAGGTTACGGCCGCTGGAGGCAGCCAGGGATAACTTTCCTGGAGAATGTTTACTTCGTAGGCAGGTTTTGTTGTTGGCAATCGTAAACTTTTATGTTTTCTTCCATCCATTGACGTGCACGTGCAGGGAATTTCTCTGTATTGGTTACGCTTACAAGTTATGTTTCTCTTGGTTTGTATTGGATAAATATTGTTCTTTTGCATGTCAGCCTATCTATTAAACTAACGCTATTGCAGAATATACCTACCTATCTAGTTATGTAATAGGTGTTTACTTAGCTACGAAAATAAAAGGCTACATTCCGATATAAAGTAATTTATTTATTTGGTTTCGCAACTCTTAAAATTTTGTAGGTTTCTCTAGGTACTTGTTCACGTTTCGTCGGCAAGCGATCCTTTCATACGAAAACCTTTAACTAAGCCAAATAGTCCCAATTTTTATATTGAATGCCCGAAAATTGTTTACTGAACAAAATTATGTTGCTATTGACTCTTTCAGATGCCAGCGAGGTCGTTTTCTGGCGAGTTTTTCAATTGACTGACTCAATTTCTTGATAATGTCTATTTCCAGTGGATATTTATACATAAAATTCGAGTATTAAAGTAAACAATGGTCGGGTAAAAGGGGGGGTTAGGCGTGGGGGTTGGACGATCGGTATTTGGTGTTCGCATTGTCGTTGAATAACTTTTGTCCCTTTGTGTCGCTGAAAGTAGAGCTCGCTACAGTCGGAGGTTCATGTCGCTACTGCGGCGATATTTTCGGTGAAACTTGAGTGTTTTCTTTTCAAAGGCGATACCGACGTTCCCGGCGTAGGGGTACTTTTCTCGAGATTTTCAATTTCATGTAAAACCGCGCCTTACCTTATTCGATTTACTGTGAAGTGCTAGAAAGTATTTATTAAGACAAGGAACACACAAACATTAATTGCCTATTGTGACCGTGATTTTGTACCGCGTTATCTTTTCATAATAAAATGAAAAATGCCTATTGGTAAGACGCTCGCGCCGCTCTAACGATTCCTTGTCCAGCACTAAAATCGTATTAAAATTTCTACTATATTTATCCTTTATTTTTTTTTGCGCACGTTTAATGAAAAATAATAAATAAATCACACAAGGCTGTAATGATCTGGATAATTCAATATTATTAATTAATAGAGCTTACCTGAAGTCGTGCAATGTATGGCGTCTACAGTTACTGGTTGCCAGGGGATTTGCAGTTGGTCATATTTTAAAAACTACGGATATATTGAGATCACGTCGTCACAAATTAACATTTTGCGAAAACATATTTTGTCTTTCAATCCTGTTACCAGAAAAACGTTGGCGAAACTGAAGAAAGTGGTACCAAACTACTTTCCCCACGGAACCCTATGTCCAATTGAAAAAAAAAAAACCAAACTTACCGATCAGCTGATTGCCACTTTATTATGAAGTCGTAATTTTTTATTCGTTTTTGACAGGTTCCTTGGGGTTGTTGTTTAGTATCATGGGCTGAGTAACTTTTAGAGTTACAATTAACACATTGGTAGACAGTTCAATAGACACAATGTCTATTTTACTGTTATGACGGCTATAGCCGTTCACTGTCTGGAAAATGCTTAACCGACTCCCGCACATTTTTTTCCATTTTATGGGTAATGGTACGGAACCCATCATATGCAAGTCCAACATCCACTTGGCGTTATCAACTTTTGTTTAGTTAAATAAATGTACAGACAATTTCGCATTTCTGTGTCATAAGGTAGACAAAGAAATTTTTTATACATACATACACTTCACGCCTGTATCCCAGAGGGATAGGCAGAGATTACAGATCTCCATTTGTCACTGTCCTGACATACCCCTTTCGCTTCATCTACATTCATACATCTTTTCATACATGACCTCCGGTTTCGTATCTTTTATATTCTTAACTTTAGTGCTAACGAACTGTACCCATAAGGTACACCAACTCGATCGCCTATGCAAGTATAGTTCCCCACGTAGAGCAAATCTCGAAGACGAGAGAGAACAACAGCATCCAAAGTTGCAAGATTGTCATCACGGTTCTTGCATAACTTCACTCGATAAAGTCTGCTGAAGTCTTCATCCCTCTGATAGACACTAGGGTGGCTTTGTTGTCGCTAATGCACTACCGAACTTGGCGCATTTTCATAGCACAGCAGCGACTCTATCACCGACACATAGAGGCGTTATTTGATTGGTCATTGTTGATTCGGCGGGACGATTTTGACGGGCCGATGCGGCATCCATGCCTAATCTAGCATCGGGGCCTCTATTCAACACTATTGTGCTACATCGCGGTGGCCATTGTTTACTGTGATCGATAAAAAAGACACTTTGTTTGCACGGAGACATTGAATAAAACCCCCGCGATGGTTTAATATTGAAGGGAATTAAGTTAATATCGCAATGAATAAATCAGTGTAAATCGCGCTGATATTGCTTGCCCCTGTTTTAGGTGTAGAAATATTTGTGCAGATGCAGTAGTAGGTACTTATTATTAATTTTAAGTATATAAGTCAATTCTGGTGTAGAGGTTGGGGATAGGCAGATGTAACATATTTGAAAACTTGCTACTGTTAAAAACCAGGGGGAACTAGTTGATAGTCGTTATCGAGAACAACTCGATAGATAGCGAGCCCATAGCTGCTACAGGCACGAAGGGAAGGAAGGCTGCTGCATATATTTCGGTGTTCAAGTTTCCTCGCGATGTTTTCCTTCACAGTAAGAGTGCTGTGTAAATGCGTACCAATATTAAAAAAAATCCGTTCGTAGGCCTGGGAATCGAACCGGTGTGACTCTTTATTCCATCATGTATTTTAATGTTTTTAATCGACAGTAAAAAAGACACTATCTAGAATTGGTAATTACTTCAGAACTTTCAATAGGATAAACCGATTATGATGAGATTATTTTTAATTTGAAAACTAGTGGAATCGACATACGTTGTCCTGTCTTAACTATTAATATGAATATAAATTTAGTGTGTCCAGTAGCGGATGTATCCTAAGATGTATCATGTATCATAAGAACCTTCTGTCGCCATTAAAAAGCGCAATAAAAAAAGAATTTGCGAAATCGGTCCAGTCTTTCCGGAGTTATGCGCTTACTAACACACACTTTGCGATTCATTTTTATTTTACAGATTAGTAGCTTGCGTGAGGTACCATTTTAATTTGTTTCAGTTTGGACAATGGTATACATGAGAAAAACATACAAGACTTGAACTTTTTTTGTTGGTTGAATTCGTTTTTTTATGTTCCAAGTTATTATTAAAAAAAAAACATATAAGTCGGTAAGTTAGCACAAGCTGTTTATCAACAATCTTTTCAAGTAAATAATTTATGTTTGCTTATAAAGTATCTACACTTATTTATTTATTATGACCATCGATGTTTTGTAAAATATGCGGCTAGCACTTTACACAATTATGTAAGTAAGGCAAGTTACTTGTTGTCATTTCAGACTAACAAATTTTCTGCAATTTTTTTACGTAGCCGGGTTTTAGTTTTTAACATAATTTGTTTCAGACCCATATATAAAAACGCCGGAGTAGATAGAGTTACGTGCAAAGTTTTCCTACGTTCTATCTAGAGTACCTATAAAATAGGCCCTAAATAAAAAGGAAGTATGAAAAAACACAACAGACACATAGGACAGACTTGTCTTCGCGACAAAAGCCACGCAGGGTAAACAAATCAAGCAAACCGCCCAGCCACATGAGCAGGGCGGGCGGGTTTTAAGTGACTTCAAATACGAGAAAAAAAAGGGAAAGTGGCAAACACAATGGCTTGCATTGTGATCGGAAATCAGTTCGGCGAATGTCGAGAGGAGGGAGGGGATAGGCACCTCCTCCCCAACTTCAGAGTTTGAGCCAAACGAGCTAGTATGAGATAGGCCAGTGTATTTTGGAAATGAAAATGTCACTGGCTTAAAACAATCGCAGCTCTTAATAAAAATAGTTGTACCTCTAAGTATTAATTAAAGGATAGTATTTAAACGTGCATCAAAAAAGTCTAACCTAACCTAACTAAAATAATAAACTGTACATCAAAATTACTAACTTGCACGCCTAATTGCCATTCTGATGATAACTTTGGCTTTTTAGGTGTGCAAGTTAGTAATTTTGATGTACAGTTTATTATTTTCCTTAATTAAACACTGTTCCTGTCACTTTCTGACGCACTGTTTAAATGACGTTAATAATGTTATTGGTCAAACAATTCCGTATTCAAGAAGGAAGTGACTCTGTGAAAGTCAGCTTTAATTGGTTCCATTATACAGATTAATTTACACACGTTCTTGATCGTAATTTTTATAGGGTAATGTGGTAACCATAGGCGAACATAAAACATATAAAAATATTAGTAGAGTTTTTATCGTAAAATATATAATATACAAAATTCTCGTGTCGCGGTGTTTGTTACCGTAACTCATCTAAAAGGGCTGGATCGATTTTGATTATTGTTATTTTCTGAGCGTATCGGGTAAATCTGAGTAATGGCCCCCATTTTGACCAAGCTGCAATAAGCTGACCACCATAATGCCTGATGTTAAGCAGCGATGTGGTCTACTTACGTGTTTAGACTTGCACAAAACAATTTAATACAGCATTACAAAAAAGCCAAAGTAAAAGGTGTACTAAGTATTTAGATTTTAAGCAAGGTTTAAAGTTTGGGCAAAATACGTTCAATACTTTGTGCGTGAACGGAGGACAAACATTTACGCAACAATAATTACATTGAATTTTATAAAACCATGCAGATATGATAATTTTGAAGCGCAATTAATCACCTGAAACCGAACCGCATTTCACTGCTGTCGTCTGTCGCATAAAACCTCATGAAACAATAGCCTATTCAACAATCACATTTTGCCTGATGACGAATTTCCCTTTAGCTACAAGTCTTTGTTAGCTACCCTCTAGTGGTCAACACAAAAGGGACTCACAAAAGTTGTTCAATACCGTCACAGGCACCTAATACCCACCTTACCCCACCACGCCATTGTTTTGTACAATGCTCCCTTTTATGGACTTTCTACAGAATTCCTGAATTGAAGAAAAATTTCCCATTTGCCATGAAAAAAAAAATACTTGATCCCCGAAGCCCGCCTTGTGGGAGACTCGAGTGACTAAACAGAAACGTTAACTTTCATAAACGTTTATGTAGAATGTCTACCTACAGCTGTTATTTCATGAAAACTGTTCAACACTTTGGTGGGCATTCAAATAAAGGACAATGGAAGTTTTATTATTGTTATCACGTTGACGTTGTGTTTAGCCAATAACACGATGGCTAGTAGCAACATAACGATGTTCTCCTTCACAATATTCGAGTGTTCCTGGATAAAGTTGGCATACCTACACTTCATAGGATCTACAAGAATAACACATTGGTAAACGCAGCCATTTAAACCCATAAACTTTTGCCGAGTGACTTAACTACTAGGCTGTATGCCGTTGTCTAAGTATTTGTTGCCAAAATTATTTACACACACTTAGACAACGACGGTAGTCCTTGACTGTACAGACCGATAACTTGTTGTAAGCAGTCTGAGCTTGGAGCAAATACACTTCCGTCGTCGCTTTTTTGGGTAATACATATTAGATGGTGGGTCAAACTCTACATGGGTGTCATTTATGCCTACACCGTGATATGGAGGGTACTTTATACTTAGTACTTACCTACCTACTATTCAATTATGTACAGTGTGTCAGTACTTTAAGTAGGTACAGGACAGAGTGGCAGGCACGTTCTTCCAAATTATTTTAGATTTTTGTAGAGTGTTATCAAGTGAGATTAACAAAATATGGGTGGAATACTAGAGTTAGAGAACACGCTGCTCCTATTATAAATCCGTTCCCTCAATATCTATACAAGCGCGTACCGTACAGTGACCATTCATTCATTCACTCCTATCCCGGTCCGTTCAAGTTCCGCGGCCGTTCCGTTCGACGCAGAATAGATTATGCGAAGTTCTACGCTCGCCACAATGCGGTGGGTAACTCATAATGCAGTTTGCAAGCGCCTCCATGCCGCCGCCGCCGCCGCCGCCATCCCGATCGGATTGTATGAGATAATCGCGACAAAAGAACTTTGCTCCAACTGCCGAGAGCGTGTGTTCTATTCCACACTGCACTGCCTACGAGAGGCAGCAACTATTCATCGGGCGGCGGCGGCGGTACAACGGAAAAGTTCGATATCTACTCTGCGAGATAGGTACTCGATTATTATCAGTTATCTAACTCGATTTCCCGCTCTAACTTGTTGGTATGCAAAACTTATCGCTAATCAATATGCTAATCGGGGAGTTATTTATGTTAATGAATGAATGAATTAGCTAATTTACTCTTTATTGCACGTACGTACATTGCAAAAACTGTAAAATTACGGATGAAACCTATTACTTCCAAGTAACCTAATTTAAAGATATTTAGGAACTCAACATAAGTAGAAAAGTTATTATTTTTTGTTGACTTTTTATAAGTTTGTTCTGTATTATAATTATTTTGACATGACCTCACTTGTTAACGAAGCATTAGCGGATTTGTTTATTGCAAGCATATATGATGAAATAAATTTAATGTGGTAAAAAAAAGGTATACCTAAGAGTAAAATCATTGAGTATAAGTTGTTTTTACCTGGAGATAACTTAGTAATAAAATAATGAACATAATAATTAAATAACGTGCAGAGGAGGTAGGTAGGGTTACATTATGTAGACAAGAAGTTAATAATTAGGGACAAATCACCACCCAAGTTCCACTTGCCTTTCGGCGTACGAGCCGTTCTCTGAAAGTCAAAATTTCTTTATTACATCGTTATAAGTGCTATAACATACCTGAAGCCGTGAGCGTCTACTTGAGACGCGCAAGTCTCTTCTCTCTCTCTCTCTGCCTCTTTTCAACTAACACGTTTTCGGACTCGGAAGCTTCCCGTAGTAAACTGATGTCCCTGGTGTTATTGGCTGGTACAAACACAAAACAAACAAAGATCTTAAATTAAATTAAAACAGTTCATACAACAAATTGCTAAAACAATGAGCTATGTGGATGACTTTGGTTCTCTGTCGGATCACTTCATTTCTGATTCGATACTTCAGAGAAACGCCGAGCATAGCCCTTAGCAAGGTGAAGTGGCAGTGGGCCGGCCATATTAGCTGTAGAACCAATAACCGTTGGGGCAAACGAGTTCTCGAGTGGAGACCGCGTCTCGGCAAACGGAGTGCAGGACGCCCTCAGGCAAGGTGGATTGATGATATACGCAAGATCGCTGGCAGAAGCTAGATACGAGAGGCCAAAAACAGATCACAGTGCCGTGCAATTGTTGAGGCCAATATCCAGCAGTGGACCATTATGGACTGATGATGATGATGATGTACAACAAATTATTATAAAGTATTTTTTTAACACAATAAACAAGCGTTTGACCACCATCCTGCCTGATGTTAAGCAGTGATGTGGTCTACGAAAGATGTATTTACAGAGAGTATGGTTTACTGCCACACAGTTCGAAATGCAGCCAATGAAGCCAGTGTTGTCATGTGGGAGACTAGTGTGTAGTTGTCTGCCAATAGACAATTCCAAATCTTGATATGTACTCATTTATTATTATAATTCTATGAAATGTCTTATATAGATTGTTATCTATGCAGCGGTCAAAGTGTACCCGCACGGAGCCCGCACGTATGGTTAGATAATACATAAACGATAATGGAATAATTAACGAATCTCTATTGTTACTTAGAAAAGCAGTTTCATTGAAGTACCTAGGTATCTTATTAATATAAGGTCAAATCATAGAGGTATATGCACTACTAGCAGACCCGCCATACGTTGTTTCTGCTGTTATAGGTAAGTATATAAACTTCCAACCCCGTTTTTACCCCCTTAGGTGATGGATTTTAGAAAATCCTTTCTTATCTCACGTAAACTAAACATCGTAAATGGAACCCCTGTGTAAAATTTCTGCTTTCTAGGGTCACTGATGAATGAATCAGTCAAGACTGAGTTTTATATAGATGTACATGAACTGCGTGTAAAAGGACTCCGAACAATGGTCTAAGAAACGTTGTTGGGCTTTTCAATATGAACAACTTTTACTATGGCGACAATGCTGGGAAACGGAACATTTTTTTTCATCTCTATATAAAATAGACATATTTGCCTTGAGCTGGGTAAAAACATTTTACTTAAACATTTTTGTATGGGGATTGAATTTTTTTTCATTTCCCTACATTGTCTCCATAGCAAAAGTTGTTCATATTACCAGCCCAACAACGTTTTTGAAACAAACCATTGATCGGGGTCCTTTTACACTCTGTATATGACTTGTAGATGCTCCTATTAGTACCAGAAAGGATAGTTTACACCCATGACCCTCTCCTCAAAGTTTTCCAATAATCCTGCATTTGGCAGGCAATGTGTACCTATTCACCCGCGACCTGAAGATCTTCAGACTGTTGTACTGTGCAGGAAACACAGACTCCGGTAAGTTATTCCACATCCTGGCGGTTCGCACTATGAAAGTAGACGCAAACCGTTTGGTTCGCGTAAATGGTAAATCCACCTGGTATGGATGACGTATTGTCGTTCTCCTGGTTATCCTATTGTTGTAAAAGGTTGTTTTATTTATAACTTGTTTATTTATTTATTATTCTGTCAGAATATAAATATTAGAATACTAACCAATGATATTATATAGTATATTTGACGTAGATACGTTACTCAGCATCAATATTGGGTACCCCTGATGTAAGTCAATTGCCTTTTACCCGGTGAAGTTGACAGTGTCCTACGAGAGCTTTCGCGCTGCACGCATCGGGTCCTTTTAATTGAAAAAAAAGCAGTCAACAGAACATATCATGCCTTCCTGTGTATTCCGACATTGCACAAACTACACCAGAAATCCGAAAAAACTCCAAATGTTTTCTATTACTTCTAAGTTAATTGAAAATATTGTTTCTAGAGAATATTTTTTCCAAAATAATTATATGTCATCGCCATTGTTTGGAAAGAGACAGATAGTTTAAATTTATTTAGAAAAGAAAAGGACAACGATAAAGGCCTGCAGTTGGTGTAGGGGAGGAAGGGTACAAATTGTACAGATAAAGCATTCGTCGTGCGTATGTATGTAGATAGGTAAGTAATCATGGAAAAAACATTTGGACATTGTTGGTTGCACTTTTTTGTATGACAGAAAGTGAAATATCCCAAGGCGTTTTAGATATAGATAGGTACGTGGACAGTTGTGCTTCTTTCCATATTATTCATTATTGACCTACAGATTCAGGTCATACACATACAAATATGCGAAGACGAATGGATACCGCCTGCTTCTGTTGCAGTATTTTCTGACCATTCTCATGAAACTAACATTATTACTACGAAAATAAAGCGGCGATTGGTGAAGGCAGCAATTTCATTTACTGGGTTTTGCCCTTCCTTACAAACTTGCATATAGCATAGTAATGTACATTTGAAGAATATTATTTTGATAGGTAGGTATCGAATATGGCAGCTGCTGGAAATGTTAAAATACTTTCAGCGGTTCTTAACAACTATTTAAAATAAGTATTATAGCCGAAAATGTAATAAAAAAAACGGGCGACATCATTTTCCCCGGTTCAAATGACACGGAAAGGATTAAAAGCCAATTTTTTTATTTTGTCAAAATCTTGCCTAAAACTGTCACTCTAACAAATTACATGACTAAGTTTCTGACAAAGCAAAGTCTGACTGCGCTTTATAGATATAGAGGTGCAGAGTGTGCACCAAGTTGATAAATATATTTTTCATTTATTTGCATGAACAGGAAACTTAGATTATTATTTACTACAGAAGTAACGACACCAAAAGTACTTGACATCTATCTTTAATAGTAATTAAAAAAAAAAAATTACAGAACGACCCATAAACACCACGTTTCCCCTGTCCCAGCAGCATTTCAAACTACTTATTGACAGCGGTCGGTAATTTCAATCTGTACTGTAAACAACCTGACGTCTATTCGTGGGTCTCACTTTTTTTAGTGGTTTAGTATGAGAGTAACATGTCTATTACTAAAA
>SJJU01036265.1:0-11869 GCA_012932125.1 Conopomorpha cramerella | reverse complement strand
CATTGACTCCAAAACATTTTGCAGACATCAGTTGCACGCAGTCCAACTCATACAAATGAAAGAGACGCAAGAGTTCTTTTTTGCATGTTTGGCAGCAGCGTAAGCGGAGTGTTAAACTGACGGAACTGACAGACTGATAACAGATTACAAAAAATGTTAACATTTACCTTGTACACTTCTCTCATTCGGTTTTCAGTCTCAGTAGCATGTGGTGACCTCGGCGGGAACATCGGGATATCCCCGCTGAAAACTGCAACAATATGAAAAATATGTATATTAAGTAGTGGTTGTGGTTTCGTGTCTTGCTTTACTGGGGTCTAATTCTACTACAATCAAAATTCAATAATCAAAATTATTTATTTTCATCATTAAATCAGTTACAATATATTTGCAGGATCCCCCTATTAAGTTTAAGAAACCCCTTTACCAGGGGTAACCTACTCTCACTAGGGAATGCAATCTTGTTCTCGCGAGATCTTGGCGTTTTTGGGGCGAGATTGATCTTGGTCGAAGAAAGAGCAAGATCTCTCGAGATTAACGAGATTCTACTTGAGTATAAAAACCTTTTCAGAAGCTGGTTATCTGGACAGCAAAATAAGAAGCCATTTAGCAGATGGCTCTTTAGACATTTTGTGCTTCTTAAGGAGCTATTTTCAAAATAATTCTTATATTGTAATACACTGTTATTTGTTGTGTATTTTAGTGAACAAATATTTCATTTAATTGGTAAATTTTGTTTATTAATAATCTGTAATTTTCAATATTCTACTGTAGGTACTGAGTAGATATAGTTTGTTATTTTATTGTTAATAAAAACTGACAATAAATGACTAAGCAAATCTATAAAGATTTGGTTTTATGGAAAAAATGAAATTTAAAAATCAGTTCTGTATAAATATGCTAAAGATAAATTACACACATTGACATAAATATACATTCAGGAAATCAGCATTTTGAGAAAAGGCTTTTTTGGGTTATGTACTGGTTGATCAGTTAATTTTGACATTCAGACCTACCCAGCCAGAAGGGTTTCATTGATGTTACATTCAGATAACTAGGCTAGAAGAATTCCTGCATTTTGTTGGGTTTAAAGTTAATGAAAATTATGTGACAAGCTCTGCTGAAAAAATAAAATAATGTCAATTATTGTATTGAAATATGAGTGATTTGTCCTCAAAGTAGGACTATGGCAGTCTTGATTTGATTCTTTAAAGCTTGGGCAGTAACGACTTCGTCTGATTGGTACTTAAACAAGAACCGTGGGCATCAAGACGTTAAATGCAACAGCATAAATAACAAATATCTCATGCAATAACTCAGTTATTTGGCCAATTTCAGTTCAAGGAGAATGAACAAAATAGAACACAGGTGGTGCTAAAAACAAAATTTTCAAGGTTTACGTAATGTCTCAAGGAGATTTATTTTCAAGATAAAGTACTTACAGGGTTTAGGTCTCCGGCCGCTCCCTGTCCTTGGTGTTCCGAATCCACCTTGATTGTTGAAGGATGCATTCTCTCTTCGATTGCGCACTTCACTTTCCAAACGCTCCTCCAACCCTTTTAACTTTCCCGCAATAGAACTATTAGACATTTTTGCAGATAGTTTTTTTTACTATTCTATTACACCAGTACACATTATTTGTAACAGTCACTGCACGTCAGGAAATAAATAAAAATATGTACAATCAAGGATCAGCCGTCCAAAGATTTTCCATTTTTTGTTGCAATAAAAAAACCATTCATTCTCTTTCACTCCATGACTGAAAATATATCAACACATTCGTTCTTTAAGTTGTGTTGTAAAGTACTTCCGGTTCAGTTATAGTCCGACCAAGTGCACTGTGAATCGCTTAGCATGACATGATATTCGAGTAAACGAGGAAATCAGAGATTTGTAGGTATTTTTCCTATAGGTTATCAAAAATAACTAAGTTTAAAACGAATGCAATGAAAGTTTATTCGCTCCGTCTCGGCTCTGCAGAGTGCACAGAGCATACAATGGTAGAATTTTTTGTCAATTTCCCAATCATTCTCATAATTATCATTCATTCTAACTAATGTCACACAGTCTCGACATTTTCTTGATTTTTATTTACCAATTTGCAATTATTTCGTATTTCAACATCAGAATCAACTTTCGTAATAAGCTAACGCGATCTGAAAATTATTTGGCAAAGTTTAGTGTGCAAAAAAGGATTCAGCATTTTTTGAGTGCTCCAGACGATAATATAAAAGTATAACACTGTGGTGAAACGTACACATGAAACAACTGTTAGCACGATTGTTATGTTTAGTTCCATGTTGAAATAGTTATACAGAAGAAAAATGCAGTCTACATCCGAAGGTTGTCTAAACATCGCGGAGTTGGCAAATCAGTTACGTCGGGAGAAAGTTTTCATAAATTCCGAGAAACAGATACTTCAGACATTAAATGAACAAGTTCATAAGGCATCGTTGGAACTGCTGCAGTCTGCGTGGATTTGCACCCATCAGCGTCAGAACCTCACTGACTTGATAACATCTAGATGTGAGGCAGACTCTGTCCTTGCGACGCAGAGAGCTAGTGCCTTGGGAGGAACTACATTCATTGAAGCTCACAAAGTCTTCAAGTATAAGGTATGTACATGTTTATTTGTTTAATTATCTATACAAAAACTCATTTTAAAGACTTCAAAAAAATTACACTTGTCACCTTTTAATCCCAAAACTGGGTAGGCAGCAGATGCATTTTCTCAGTAAAATAATAATAAACAACTGGTCACATTATAATATTAATTTAAGATTGTAGTAATTAGTAACTGTCAAGCTAGCTTAGGTAAATATAGACTGCTTATACTAAATTACAATCACTGCTTATCAGTCATATCCGCCCCTTACTGAACAGCAGTGTTCACACAATTTCATTCACTTTATAGGCATATTCTATACTTGTATATCTCTAAAAAAGTTTAGTTTTGTGCTTTAACATTGTCTAGGGAATATTTTAGTGCTAGAGATGTTTTGTATATTAGACTTGTCACTCATCAGAGGAACCCCTACACATTCTATATCTATTCCACTATTATCAGGTTAATATGTAAACTAAATCTAATATATAAAAATTAAAGCCACTTTTCGTTGTCACTGCATAACTCCGGAACGGGTGGACCAATTTCACTAATCCTTTCTTTGTTGTGCTTATTAATGACAGCAGAAGGTTCTTATGAAAGAAAAAAATGACATCCATTGCTGGGCACAGGCCACCCTCTTATACTAATTTTATAGTTAAGACAGGACAACGTCTGTCGAATCCACTAGTACAAAATAAAGTTAGTAGATGACTCAAAACAATTCACATATCCAAAGATTCTGTCCACCACTGCCCATCATATGAGCAGTAAAATGCAGTGTTACTCATGTTATATACATTTCCAACTAGAATTGCAGCATAAAATTTGGCCTAGGTTATTCAGATATACTGTATTATTAAAGAATTATTGAAATTAATACAGTACTTTTTAAGTTTTGTAACATCCAAAAATACAAAACATTACTCTTTAAATACTATAAATATTAATATAGCTCTCAGTAATTACAACTTTACATACATACATATGGCATGTTGCCGATAGTGCAACCTATTTGTATAGTGTTCTTTTTATAATTTGTAAATATAGATTTAAGTTGTGAATAAATGACATATGATCAGACCGAAACAAGAGTTCTTAATGTAAACAACAAAGTAGAGACAGTGCTGGGAATTATTACCGTTTGGTCGACGTCCAATGCGCCTATTATGCGTGATTGGTGTAGCGTTTGGTCTCCGCAAGTGTTCCCAGCATCGTCCACAAGTATATGTATGTCTCACCCATTTCCCAGGTAGGCACCGCCCTTTTTCACATTTCATAATCCTAGTAAATCTTTGCCTCTTCAACACCCATACATCTCTTCATACATGCTTACTGGTGCCTAACTCTACTACACTCTGGTAGCTGCAATGCCGGAGCACCATAGTGACAAACAATGTTTATTGCTGATTTTGTTGCTTTCATTTCAATGTCTTCTGTAGTAAAACAGCAGGCCAGGACATTGTTTTTTTTTATCTATGAACAAGCGTTTGGCCACCATGATGTTAAGCAGCGATGTGGTCTATGATGGAGCACACTTGTTCATTAGGTACCTATTCACCCGTGACTTGATGACCTTCAAACTGTACTGTTTGCTGCTACAATTTGAAATGGATGCAACTATGAGAGTGTAACAGACTTGGCCCCTGGTTTTGGGTACTAATTACAAGATTGTATTGTATTGTGTTAACATATATATTCTTTAAATACATACATACAATTCCACTCCTGTCTTCCAGAAGGGTAGGCAGAGACTACAGATCTCATCAATATTTATACTTCTTTTCATACATGACCTCCGGTTTAAAGTCCTTTCCTGCGAAGGTGGACCTTCTACTGTGTCCAGGACTTCACCGATCTGGTTGATGTATGTCCATCTGGGGCGACCTCTACTCACCCGGCCCATTACATCTCCCATATACTTTCATCCATATACTCTATATTCTTTGTAGTAAAACAATATGTATGAAACAGGCCCACTGCATCTAACGGATAACAATATTGATTACAAGTTTACCTTTTGATTGTCTGTTGGTGCAACTAATTAATTATGTAAGAACAAGAAACATGCAATAGGTTGTTGAAACATGCTGTGTCATGGACAACAGCTTAGTTTCAGTGACCCTCATTTGTTATTCCTCATGTTGATTGAGTAGGTATCGTAGTTTGGAATGTGATCTAAAAATTAATTATTTAGTATGACAATTTTGTTGCACTATGTTTTCACCAAAACAGTTTTGTGCTGCAATGTTCTTATATAGCATATAGCTGACTTTGGTAACTGATTACATGTGGCATTATCATCATTACCAAAACGTAACCAATTACCACAATGCATGTACTACGTGTAGCTACGTGGGTTCAACTGCCGCTGTTGCGACGCAAGCTGTTTTGAACTTTTTTTAGTTAAACATTTTGTCTAACCAATATTAGAGGAAAGGTTTGATTTTTTTGTTTGTTTGAATTAAATAGGCTCCGAAGCCAGTGGACAGATTTGAAAAATTCTTTCACTGTTGGAAGGCTACATTATTCCTGAGTAACATTAGGCTATATTTTAACCCCAAATTCCAGTGGCGTGAGCAGCATTTTTGAACTGGGTAGGCAAACAGTGGTCATGAATACAATATGAACACCCGAACGACATAACCCCCTAATACCCGACTGACTCTGACGGAAATATTTTCAATTATAGACACATCTATTGACGAAACGGTATCGCCATTTAGAAGCACAGCTATCTGCTGGAAAATCATGTCCAACTATTTGTTCACTATGTAGGTAGGCAGCAGTGGCGTGCACTGGCTTTTACGACAAGGTAGGCAGTAATCCTCACGGATTAACCCATTTGTATAGGTAACATGACTTTACGAAATATAGGCACCTACCTAAGTACTCACCCACAAAACACAGGCCCTGCGTTAGCCTATGTCGTGAGTACAACAAAAAAAGATCTAGCAATAACTCTATTATTAGGTCGGGTAACCAAAATACTAAGGTAGGCAGTGTCTTTTTGCCTATATGGTGTGCACGCCAATGGTAGGCAGTGCATTTTTGCCTATATGGTGTGCACGCCACTGCCAAATTCCCACGGGATCGAGAAACCGCGCGGTACAGCTAGTAATTAATAAAGTGAAGGTAGGGAAAGAAAGTATTTCACCAAGATAATTTAAGTGCATAAACAAAAAATTGCCTCGCCCTCGCACCGCATTGTAATGTTGAACAATCACTGAAAGTGTGCTTACACAAAAAAAATCTCTCGGTCAAATGAACAGACTATAGATCAGTGGCGTGCACTGGCTTTTAAGACAATAGGCAGTAACCCCCAAGGATTGACACCTATGTATAGTTTACTTGTCTTTACGAAATATAGGTACCCACCCTAAACCTATCTACTCACCCACAAAACACAGGACCTTCGTCAGCATGTCGTGAGTACAATAAAAAAAAGAACTAGCTATAACTCTATTATTAGGTCGGGTTGACAAAATACTAAGGTAGGCAGTGTCTTTTTGCCTATATGGTGTGCACGCCACTGCTATAGATAAGTACGAACAGGTACGATATTAATATAACAAACTACGTTTTAATTAGAAAAATCGTAGTGTTGTAATATTTTACATTTAATATTTCATTTATTATTCATTATTTTAGACTATGAAATATTGCTAGTACTAAATGTTAATTGATACTAATTAGTTTGTTGTTTTAGCGTTCGCTAAAACGGTAGTAATAGGGATGCTTTGTTGTTATTAAGTCTGTAACACGGTTAGTTCCGATTTTGTCATTGAAATTAATTGAAGTCACATTTATGACTGCATGAAGTGAATTCACAGGGATTCAGGTTTATGAGTAAGTGAAAATGTTCGAACCAGCATAGTTCGCGACTACATCATTCGATTCAATGAGTTTTCGAACCTATGGGGCAGTAGAATAATAAATCGAAACAGCGAGCATCGCAACAGCGTAGGTACCATTGTGGACACCCCGTGGTCAGCTGAAAAGCGGTCTGTAAGTAAGCTGTAAGACTCTTTGGGACGTTTTGCCGTAGGTATTGTCTTTACAGCAGTGTCTAAAGCCCTCGGACAGGTTTATTATATGACATTTGAGCTGATCACGTCACATTCTTAACGTCACAGTTAACATTATCGGAGATCGTTCTGTGGATAAAACATTCACGGATGAATCATTTACCCACACACACACACATACACACACACACACACACACACACACAAACACACACACACACACACACATACTTCACGCCTTTTCATACGGGGTTGTTGTTGTGGGTCATGCGCTCATCAAGCGTATTTAACCTAACGTGACAGGGGTTGAGCCCATCACCGTTATAGGGTTCACACACCTTGTGGTGTGCGGATTTCATCACAATTTGTCTGTCGGAGACATACTCCGACAGACTGACTAATGACTATGTATGTATAATGTCGTCGAAGTTGGATGTGCTTAATTACTTCGCTCAAAACCAAGAATTGTGCCCTTCTATTGCTTAAAAGCTCATCACCTAAGCACCTGTCTGCGGTGGGAATCGAACCCACGACCCTACGAAGCAGAGGCAGACATGCTGACCACTACACCAACGGGCCCGTCTGCATCATGCAGTGTTATATGTAAAATAAATATAATAAGCTCTACAGCACGTATTATGAACGGTTATATCACTGTCTGTCGCTCATAAAACATTTATGACGATTATAATTTGTGGTACCAAAATCACTCATAAATCGATTCTAAAATAAATCGAATCTTTCCAATACTGTACAACACTATCAGTCTAGGCTACGCATGTCAATCGACCTGTCAGATTTGTTTCTTACGTGACGCCGACTATAATTATATTCGTATGAATTTCTACCATCGGATGGTAGACCAGAGTCTTGGTCGACTATGGGGAATTTTCTTTGATGTCTTTCTGACAGATTCTCGGGCGGAAAACTGTCATTACTGTCAAACACTGTTTGGAAAGTATGTCGGTAATGACAGCTCTCTACCCGAAAACCTGTCAGAAAAACGCCAATGAAAATTCCCGTTACTGTCAAACTTTGTTCGGAAAGTACTGTCAAACTTTGTTCGGAAAGTATGACTAAGCCCGAAAATCTGTCAGAAAGACGTCAAAGAAATTCCCCATTATATTGCAACAACTAAATCACAACAAATTCTGGCTAAACGTTTGACAGTATTACAGTAATTCCGAAGAAGATTAACTGCTGCTTCACATTACAGTTACGTAGGTACACAATAATTCTTCGTCCGTATTATACGTCATATACTGCCGGAAGACATCACTCAATATTGCATACAGACAGACAGACAGGACAGAAAATGAGCGTGATTCATGTAATTGGTTGAACCTTTATCACAGGTACTAAAACTAAATTACACTTTAGGCTCCAGTGAGCGGCTGACAGTGACCTAACGACCTATGCGTATGCTGAATCTGCAACTAAGGCCGGGTCTCCACCAAAGCGGACCACAGATGCAGACGGGCCCGTTGGTGTAGTGGTCAGCATGTCTGCCTCTGCTTCGTAGGGTCGTGGGTTCGATTCCCACCGCAGACAGGTGCTTAGGTGATGAGCTTTTAAGCACTTGTTGGACGTGTCTGGGTGTTTTATTTATATAAGTATGTATTTAAAAGAAAAAAAAAGTATTTAAGTAAGTATATTTCGTTGTCTGATTTCCATAACACAAGTGCTTTAGCTACTTAACATGGGATGAAGGCAATGTGTGTGTTGTTGTGAAATATTTATTTATTTTATTTATTTATTTATTTATGATAGAAATGTTGTTACTTCGATTCATGAACAAAAAAAAATCACATTTCTATTAATTGATGACAACGAGCTAAAAAGCAATAGGTCGTCCAACGCTGAGATACAAATGCCATCGCCATACATTTGGTTGTCAGTCACATCCATTCTTAAAATTGTTCATAGATTTATCAATTTGTCAGAATTTGCTTCTTAGACGACGCCGACTATAGACAATAAGGTTCATTTTCTTCTTGCAAAATGTAACAACTTTTCCTTGTTGATATCTTTGTGGCACGGGAAGTGTCATCGAAACTGATATACCGCTTTCGTGGCTGACTGTACTTTACGCCTATCTCTCAGAGTTGGCTGGCAGAGAGTACTTAAATAGCCACTCTGTTAGTTCACTGTCCGGGGAAGTGTTAATCAACAGTCGTTCCTCATTCGGTCCTCTTAACATAACCAAACGGGTAGATTAATGAGTGATTATGTTCTTGTGTAATAATAACATTATACATACATACACTTCACGCCTGTCTCCCAGAGGGGTAGGCAGAGACTACAGATCTCCATTTGTCACGGTCCTGACATACCCCTTTCGCTTCATCTACATTCATACATCTTTTCCTTTCCTTGGAGTTTTCCTTACGATATTTAATTCACTGTGTAAAAGCAATTGAATTCCATTGGTACGCCACTCTAGTACCAATGCCGTGCGGTGACGGCAAATAGAATACATGACTGTACCACCGTCCCAGCACAACTTTTCCCATCGTGGGGGTCGTAAGAGGCGACCGAGGGAACCCCTCCATAGGACGGACAGCAGCGCTCTCTGTGAGTTAAACTACAACACCACTGCGATCGCCAACCCGCCTGCCAAGCATGGCGATTATTGGCATTTACCCCCAAACGACGGAAATCATTGAGGGAGGCTCTTGTCCAACAGTGGACGTTATGTGGCTGATGATGACGATGACACCTCCCTAGACGCGCGATCTGGCTGGCGGTGACGACCTCATGATTGCCTCACAAACTTTTGGTCGGTGCGAGCTCGACATATCCCCATTCAACGTCCCGGGCGGCCCTCCGTATCAGAAGGTCTATCAAGGAAATTGATTATGATGACAAAAGGATGGAACAGACGATATAATGCTAGAGATATAATGCCTTTGTTTATTCATGCTTTAAGAAAAGAAGCTATATGGCAAGAATTAAAAATTAAACGCGCCTTAATCTATGCCCAGAAACGAAAGAAAAATGTTATAATTTTTTACTAAAATACAAAGGAGAAAGTGAAAAGTTATTACAGGAAGAGATAACTCCATTTGTGTTTTTACAACGCCTGATCCATTTGTAAAGATCCAAAATATCTTTGGATAAAGAGATTATTTTTTTGTGTGATACACTGACCACGGCGTACCAAAAAGAAAATGGTTTAATTTTTGTTTATTATTCAGTGTGAATTTATTTTTATTTTCGTCCATAAATTAAAATATTTTTTTGGTCCCGATTATTTCTATGGTAGACAATGTCTATCGTTCTGTCGATGAAGTCAATTTCATTATCTCGGAAACAGCATGTCGCTTTTGGCCATCATAATCAATTTCCTTGATAGACCTTCTGATACGGTGGGCCGGGCGGCGAGGTATCTTCCCTCACAAAAAATAGGTGACCTGACTGTAGTATTAATATAACATCTTCCTACAGGAAGCCAACGCCCTAGGCGAGCTACTAGGATGGCTCCGGGACTCACCGCACCTTGTGGCGCTATGTCTCCTGCTTGGA
This sequence comes from Conopomorpha cramerella, assembly GCA_012932125.1. Lineage (NCBI taxonomy): Eukaryota > Metazoa > Arthropoda > Insecta > Lepidoptera > Gracillariidae > Conopomorpha > Conopomorpha cramerella. Next base: position 1,711 of record SJJU01036265.1, on the reverse strand, counting down.
GAGGATCATATGCCGCCGTCTTTGCCGGCGTCCCTCCTCGCCGGCCTGTACGGCAGCTGCAGGTCGCCAGCCGACCGCACCGGATTCCTGGCCTTGATGCGCTCCCTCATCAAACACCAGCTGGTACCGGCGCCGGATCCTAGGAAGTAAGTGGGGAGTTTCCATGAGAGCGTCTGTGGTCCAGTTGGTCGGACACTTGACTTGTAACCGGGAGGTCCCGGGTTCGAGTCCGGCTACTGGACGTGTACCAATGGGACTCTTTTTCAGAGCCTATGTACGCAACGCAACGCTCGTACGGTGAAGGACAACATCGTGATGAAACCCGCACACCACAAGGTGTGTGAACCCTATAACGGCGATGGGCTCACCCCCTGTCACGTTGGGTTAATACGCTTGGTGAACCGTGGGTACTTGCTTTAGCAAGTGCCTCTGCCTACCCCTCTTTGGGACTAAAGGCGTGAAGTGTATTTCCATGACCATCCAACCATTAAACTCCGTATGACGGCGAAACTGTTTTTGCAATACATATCCTAGTTTAAGCATAACTCTGTGCTCGTTGTCCAATGACGAGCGCCCGTGACGTGATTGAACGACGGCCGACTACAAATGAGCCAATCTTCGGTCTTGTCACGTCCATTCCCGACTTATCTGGTTGCCAGAACTGTTTTGATGTAAAATGTGGAATGTCAGGTGTCTAGTATGTATGGTCGATGACAAGCAACGACAAGTCTACTCCGGCAAGTCATTCCACATCCTGGCGGTCCGCAGTTTGAAAGTAGACGCAAACCGTTTGGTTCGCGTAAATGGTATATCCACCTGGTATGGATGACGTTTTGCCGTTCTCCTGGTTGTCCTGTTGTAAAAGCGCGATGGGGGTATTAGGTTATGCAACTCCGTAGAACACTCTCCGAAATGCACCCGATAGAAGACATATTGCATACTTCCAAGTAATGCTTCACGTCAGTGACGTGCACTGGGTTTTACGACAAGGTAGGCAGTAATCCCCAAGAATTGACACATATGTTTAGGTAACTTGTTCTTACGAAATATAAGTACCTATCTACTCACCCACAAAACACAGGACCTTCGTTAGCCTATGTCGCGAGTATAACAAAAAAGCAATAACTATTATTCGGTCGGGTAACCAAAATACTAAGGTAGGCAGTGTCTTTTTGCTTATATGATGCGCACGCCACTGCATCGCGTAAACCATTCCTTATTCGATCCCAGATTGTTCCGCACGGGTAAATCCGCCGTGGGTCTCCTTTACTCGGTGTTCCGGGACAACCAGACGGAGGTGCGACAGTTCCTGGTGGCTGCGCTCGGTGGACCCGTCTCCACTGTCATGCAGGAGGACGAGTTCTTCCTGGACATCGATCCCGATAAGGCTTTGGAGAGGTGAGCTGTGGATGTAGTACGTTTAGCGTAACAGTACATGGCTGATGGGCCCAACCGGCCATATCAAGCATTTGTTAAATTGGTATTAAGTCATATTTATGTTAAGTATACTTAGCAGTAAGCCTTGGCGATTTGAAAAGATGCCAGTTTCTTCCCGGTTCTTCTGGCCAGTAAAAGAAATTAATTCGAACCGGGGACGATTAATTTGGTTTTAAAGTCATAAATGACGTTCATCAAGTTTTGTGTTATTCTACTGTATATCTGTATGTTATAACACTTATAACGATGAAATAAAGAAACTTTGACTTTGACT
>SJJU01036236.1:0-10136 GCA_012932125.1 Conopomorpha cramerella | reverse complement strand
AAATACACTTCACGCCTTTTAATCCCAAAGAGGGGTAGGCAGAGGCACTTGCTTAATAAGCAAATGCCCACGGTTCACCGAGCGTATTTAACGCAACGTGTTAGGAAGTGAGCCCATCGCCGTTAGAGGGTTCACACACCTTGTGGTGTGCGGGTTTCATCACGATGTTGTCTTTCACCGTACGAACGTTGCGTTGCGTGCATAGGCTCTGAAAAAGAGTCCCATTTGTACACGTCCAGTAGCCGTACTCGAACCCGGTTACAAGTCAAGTATCCGACCAACTGGACCACAGACGCTCTTAATTTCAATATTTCATGCAAACTATAACACCCTCCATTTAGTTACGCGTCCCACAGGATAGTAATAATAGTAGCCGGTGTCCTTTCTTAGGCTCTAAACAATATGTATACCAAATTTCATTTCAATCTATTCAGTAGTTTTGTCGTGAAAGCGGAACAGACAAATAGAGTTACTTTCGTATTTATAATACCCGTATTAGTACAGATAATACGATCTTTGATGTAAACAGTGACTCATACATAGCAAAGAATTACACACATCAAAAGTGTCTAGGGATCAAGAACATTTTTAGCTTTAAATTATTTAAATCAAATCTAATCTTCTGGATTGGTCTCCTATCTAACTCCCCATGCCTGTATCAATGACTTGTCACCACATTTTGAATAAATTATGAATGAATTCGGTTTTTGTAAAATATATTCTTGATTGCAATCCTCTAAAATGTACTTGATCCCTACACACTTTTGATGTGTGTATGATACCTATCTCCATACATACAAGAATATTTCAAATTCCGAATTCCAATTTCGAAATATGAGCGAGTTCGTTAAAATAAGAGCACTTTAAATAAATATACAGTAGGCATGTATGTTGCTTATTCATCAGGAAGGTGCATATTATAATGCTCTGTGTTTGATAGGCCGGGAGACCGGACACACTTTTTTGCCAGTGAAAATAATTTTATTTTAATTTAGGCGGCAACCGGTGTGCGGGTTTCATCACAACATCGTGATGAAACCCGCACACCACAAGGTGTGTGAACCCTATAACGGCGATGGGCTCACCCCCTGTCACGTTGGGTTAAATACGCTTGGTGACCCGTGGGTACTTGCTTTAGCAAGTGCCTCTGCCTACCCCTCTTTGGGATTAAAGGCGTGAAGTGTATTTATATTTTTTAAATTTTAATTTAGGCGGCACTTGCCATGACCTTATTTATGTTTTGTAAGTACTATTATGTTTAGTGTACGACCTTGTTAGTTATCCAAATTAAATAAATAAGCGTCTGTGGTCCAGTTGGTCGGATACTTGACTTGTAATCGAGAGGTCGCGTGTTCGAGTCGGCTGCTGGACGTGTACCAATCGGACTCTTTTTCAGAGCTTATGTACGCAACGCAACGCTCGTACGGTGAAGGACAACATCGTGATGAAACCCGCACACCACAAGATATGTGAACCCTATAACGGCGATGGGCTCGCCCCCTGTCACGTTGGGTTAAAATACGCTTGGTGAACCGTGGGCACTTGCTTAGCAAGTGCCTCTGCCTACCCTCTGCTTTACGTCTGACAAGATAAGTTTATCTTGTTGTAACTGGGAAACAGCTATACTGCGTTTATTAGTATGATCCTAGATATTTCCTCTACGTCAGTTATAAGCAGAAAATTGAGGATTAGGTTGAGTAAATATAGTTGAAGGCTTCATTGAAAATATCACTCGCAATTTTGAAAATAAAACTTTTCATTTGTAATTTATTTTTATTTGACACTTTATACACAGCGTCTGTGGTCCAGATGGTTGGATACTTGACTTGTAACCGAGAGGTCCGGGTTCGAGTCCGGCTACTGGACGTGTACCAATTGGACTCTTTTTCAGAGCCTAGCCTAACGCAACGCTCATACGGTGAAGGACAACATCGTGATGAAACCCGCACACCACAAGATATGTGAACCCTATAACGGCGATGGTCTCACCCCTTGTCACGTTGGGTTAAATACGCTTGGTGAACCGTGGGCATTTGATTCAGCAAGTGCCTCTGCCTACCCCGCTTTGGGAATAAAAGGCGTGAAGTGTATTTTTTTTTATTGACATTTTAGTGCTTTGATGTGTTCAAAGAAAATATCTACAAATTGGTTTATCAATACTCCTCAAGATTCTACATTTACCTTTCTCAGATCTCTATCAAATTATGAATAAGATATACAACTTAATAATACAAACGCACGCCTTAAGAGAAACGTTATTTATATAAATTAGGATCAATTTTAATTGATATTCGATACAATAAAGGTAAGAGACTCAACCCTTGGAGTAGAGTCGTCGACAATGCAATTTGAAACTTTCACCTGAACTGACGTAGATTTACTTCTGCCATAAAGCTCAGAATATACTTTTCAGTTGGTATGTCTAAACTGTTGAAGGCTGTATCTTTATCATTAAGACAATTGTATGATATTGAGGGTTCTGTACGACCTTCGGCAGCTCCTAATTGTCTCGTTGCTTAACTTACTGATAGTAATAATTGGTGGTATTGATTTGTGAAACGCGACAAGGTATCTAGGTCTGTGTCTTTATATGGAGGTCGCGTTGAAAAATTTAACAGACGCAAAAGTGTTAGCTTAGCTAAATACCCTAGTGCAATATATATATAAAAAAATGAATTGATGTTCGTTAGTCTCCCTAAAACTCGGGAACGGCTGGACCGATTTGACTAAGACTAACACGTGGAAGTCAAGGGATGGTTTAAAAGGTGTATTTCTTTCAATACACGGGGTACAAAAGCGACTTCCTATGGCAAAACAAATGTTTGCCGAGACACCTAGTCTATTATACCTTGAATAAATCGCGATAGGGTCGCCTTTTACATTTTTTCCATTGTAATTTTTTTCATTTGTAATGTACAGTGTGCAATAAAGAGTATATTCATTAATTCATTATTATAAATATGAATTGCTATTCGTTAGTCTCGCCAAATACACGAGGTACAAATCGTCCTACAGGAAAAATAAGTGTTTACCGGGACAGCTCTGCTAGTATGGTATAATAAATATAATCTCTATTAGGGTCGAAAACTTTGAAGTCATGCTAAATAACAATTGGGTCTAAAATATCTATTACCCGTTTGCACTGCCTATTCCCGTGAGCAGGCACACGGTACGATTTCCTGTATATTATCTACAAGTACCTACATATGTCACAATTTTAGTTACGTTACACCTCCGAAACGGCTTGAGCGATTTCGTAAAACTAAAATTCTCAGAGCTACAAGATCTGAGATTGTTTAATCGTTTTTTTAGTTTTCATTTATACACTTCACGCCTTTTAATCCCAAAGCGGGGTAGTCAGGTGCCTACCAGTGCAGTGCATCTGCACTTGCCAAGCAAAGATTTTTAACGTTTTTGTAATGGCTTATTCCAATACTTAGATGCAAAGTGACTTACGATGACAAAACAAAATATTATCTACAGCTAGTATTAATATGAGTAACTAAAATATTGTTCACCGGGTATATAGGCGCGAATATAATCAAAGACAAGCTAGAGCTTACCTTTATACCCGGTGAACAATATTGAGTTATAATGTCTGTGCGCGTTTCATTAAAAAATGATTTAATATGAGTAGAATCCAAATCCCATAAACATTAACAACTATTTTTTTAAACACAGTGAACAAGCCTTTGACCATCATCCTGCCTGATGTTAAGCAGCCATGTGGTCTACGATGGAGCACACTTGTTCACTAGACACTTCTTTACACGTGACTTGAAAACGAACCAGAATCGAAGGTACCAACGTAACTTTTATGTTTCGTACGTCGCCTCCCGGCCTAAAACATTAATGTCCAAGAGAAAACATTAGAACTATATCACAAGATCAAAGAATAAAAACAAAGAGCGTACAAAAAACTACTCTATAGACACGTTCACTTTTTAATAGTGGAAAGAAAAAAATAACACCACAACATTTTTTGATAGTAATACCGGTAGTGAGTGAAAGAGACGGCGATAGGTTATTAACGATTGTGTGTAAGAGGTGGCAGATAACATTTCTTTGATTGAGCTACCTGTGTGAACGTTTTATTGAATATCGGAGTCGCTTGTTCTATTCAATTTGTTTTGTATCTTTAGAAGTATTTATTCAATAGTGTGTCATATAATGTAACAGCTGACCCGGCAAACATTGTTTTGCTAATATACCTACACTAGTGGACGTTGATATGTCAGTTAGTCAGCTTATCCTTTTATATATTGAGATTATCAAATGTGAATATAAAACTTCCTCAAGGATAACTCTACTAAAAAAACCGCATCGAAATCCGTTGCGAAGTTTCAGAGATCTAAGCATACATAGGGACAGACAGCGGGAGGCGATTTTGTTTTATACTATGTGTTGATAATCAACAATATGGGTCTTGTTGGGTAAAATACTGAAGCTTAAAATATTTCAGTTTTATGTATGATATAATATCATAGTATACATCGCACATCATCTAAAATACTGTCATAACATAAAAAAAGCGATTTTGAGAAAACACAATTTTAAGGCAGACATTAGACGATACGTTTTGATCTCAGTTTTACCACAGTCATGATTGTGAGTGACGGATTTCCTATCGTCTAATGTAGTGACTGATGTTTGAATTAGTATTAGTAGTTATTCCATAAATCATGACTGATGGAATTGAATGAAGCTTGCATGAGCGTCTAATGTCTGCTTAAGTTATTTATTTCGACTTTGAATAAAGTCGCTCAGAATCAAACAGTCACAAGTGCCCTCTAGCCGCGAATTTTTGAATTACGAATGTGGCGTTTTTGTAGATTAAAAAGAAAAAAAAATGCACCTTTCTGTATTCGGACTCGAACCCGCGACCTCTCGGTTGCAAGTCAAGTATCCGACCAACTGAACCACAGACGCTCTTACAAAGACAGACTTTTTTAGAATTACATTAAATACTATGGGTTTTGGTTGAAATACTCTTGGGAAGGGATAATGGCCTGACATGATCGTTATTAAAAAATAATAACCTCTTTCATTATTGGATAAAAACTGGATTTTTTTGTGTTATGACAGTTTTTAGAGGATGTTCGACATCATAATACATCACTTTCAAATGCCAGTGAAACCTCATCAAAAGATTACTACTATACAAGTATATTATTATATGAATACTTTGAAACATATCTGAAGGAAACTTAAGAGAGAACAAGTGAAAATGTAAACAAAGAAATTGTGTGAACTTATTCCAACAATTTCATCTTTATAAATACCCTAACTGGTGAGCGACTGATGAAAGAGGTTATTATTTTTTAATAACGATGTTATGTCAGGCCATTATCCCTCCCCAAGAGTATTTCAACCAAAACCCATAGTATTTAATGTAATTCTGAAAAAGTCTGTCTTTGTAAGAGCGTCTGTGGTTCAGTTGGTCGGATACTTGACTTGCAACTGGACGTGTACCAATGGGACTCTTTTTCAGAGCCTATGTACGCACCGCAACGCTCGTACAGTGAAGGACAACATCGTGATGAAACCCGCACACCACTAGGTGTGTGAACCCTATAACGGCGTTGGGCTCACACCCTGTCACGTTGGGTTAAATACGGATGCTAGATATCTTATTTAAGTATTTGTTAGTAAATTATAGTCTGTTCATTTCACCGAGAGAATTTGAATAAAGAGAAAAAAATAGAGAAACTGAATAGACTATTGTAAAAATAAATAATCCTAGGGGTTTGTTCCACTATTTCAACTATCCATTTCCATTTGCAAGACGTAACCATATTCAAATTCAAAACTTTATTGCATATAAATAACAATGAAAAATATAAAAGTGAAACCCACCTACTTAAAGGCGGTTACCCATCCAACTGGTGACCGCGCCAAGTGTTGCTTAACTATGCTAATCTGTTGCAATCATCGAAGCTTTTTTTTTTTAATCACTATGAACAAGCGTTTGACCACCATCCTGCCTGATGTTAAGCAGCGATGTGGTCTACGATGGAGCACACTTGTTCAGTAGGTACTTATTCACCCGCGACTTGAAGACTTTCAAACTATACTGCGCAGGAAACACAGACTCCGGCAAGTCGTTCCACATCCTGGCGGTACGCACTATGAAAGTGGACGCAAACCGTTTGGTTCGCGTAAATGGCAAATCCACCTGAACTACTATTGCTTCTAAGAGGTAATTAAAAATATCATAAGTCGCTATTAATAATAGTAATTCTTAAAACAACAAAGGACAAATACACCGCCGCCGCCGCCGTTGGCTGCCACTTCAAAACAATCTCGATTAGAAAAAAAAAACTCGGCTACCTGTTTTGTTTTTTTTTTGTTTCGTCTTCCACACAAAACGTCGGTGTATTACAATCCGATCAAACCGAGGTGGTACAGTCAAGTTCATTAATAAGGGAATATAATAAGTTGAGCGCCTAAAAATACTAAGTTGAGCAGCAAAATTACTAATTGAGCAGAAAAAATTCTGATTTTGTATTTATTAGCTGACCAAATCAGTAATTTTGTCGCTAAGTCAGTATTTTGGTTAGGTTAGGTTAGACTTTTTTGATGCACGTTTAAATACTATCCATTAATAAGTATATTATTATAAAACTACGACGATGTGACCCGCACCGTATTTATTTAGTTCGTTTGGTATTTTCAGAATAAAAGTCTATATTTTAAACTAGGTCATAATCTATCTCTCTTCTAGTTTACTTCTGTTGTTTTCACGGTTTCACGGGTAGTTTTCTTCTGTATTTAGACGGGCCCGTTGGTGTAGTGGTCAGCATGTCTGCCTCTGCTCCGTAGGGTCGTGGGTTCGATTCCCACCACTGACAGGTGCTTAGGTGATGAGCTTTTAAGTACTTGTTGGATGTGTCTGGGTGTTTTATTTATATAAGTATGTATTTAAAAGAAAAAAAAAAGTATTCAAGTAAATATATCTCGTTGTCTGATTTCCATAACACAAGTGCTTTAGCTACTTAACATGGGATGAAGGCAATGTGTGTGTTGTTGTAAAAAATATTTATTTATTTCAAGTGCAGAAGTATGCATATTCATATTCGTTTATTGATGTCATAAATCCAATACACATAATAACTTAAATACCTCTATCTCATATACATAAAAAAAATACACTTCACGCATTTTAATCCCAAAGCGGGGTAGGCAGAGGCACTTGCTTAATTAGCAAATGCCTACCGTTCACCAAGCGTATTTAACCCAATGTGACAGGAGGTGAGCCCATCGCCGTTAGAGGGTTCACAAACCCGCAGGTTTCATCACGATGTTGTGTCAAATTATTGTGTTAATGTGGTGGATTTAGTGTAATAATGTGCTGGTGATGAAAAATAATGTAGTGATAGTGAGAAGTAAAGGAGAGGACTCCTATTTGATCAATTTGTTATTCCCGTGTAATGTTCCACGCAACAATGAAATGTGATGGTCCACCCTCACGTTTTAATGAGACTTTGACGATTGACGACTATTATTACCTACCACGTTGCTTATCCACACTCGAAATTGGCTAAAATTATTGGCACAAGCTAATAGATTGCCATTTAAAAAAAATACTTAGATTTTGAGGCAGAAATGCTGACACTAACGGGCCCGTTGTAGTATAATAATCACGATACCATCAAACTGTTTTCTGTCAACAAAATGGATTGTTCAGATATTTTTTTACTCGACTGTACTTCCATGTACTCTCAGAGAAATATTACAGGAAGCACTTGTGATTGTTGGCATTTCTCCAGGAATATTTTAAATATAATATAATAGGCTGCAGTTTTGTGGTCAGATCACTCGACATAGAATCGAAAGGTTGCGGGATTCGAGTCCAGCGCAGTTGTTTCTGAGCACTAACTTCAATAATTGTTATAACAACTGATTTTTTTGCAAAAAAAAAAAAAACAATGACTACGGATTTAAATACCTAAGCAAAAAATACACTTCACGCCTTTTAATCCCAAAGCGGGGTAGGCAGAGGCACTTGCTAAAGCAAATGCCCACGGTTCACCAAGCGTATTTAACCCAACGTGACAGGCGGTGAGCCCATCGCCGTTATAGGGTTCACACACCTTGTGGTGTGCGGGTTTCATCACGATGTTGTCTTCACCGTACGAGCGTTGCGTTGCGTACATAGGCTCTGAAAAAGAGTCCCATTGGTACACGTCCAGTAGCCGGACTCGGAACCCGCCAACAATGACTAAGGATTTAAATACCTAAGTATTTCATCATTATCATCATCATCATACTATATTCGTCCACTGATGGACATAGGCCTCTCAAATTATACGCCACTGTGATTTGTTTTCGGCTTTACGACTTACCTACTAAAATAATATATATATTTTTATTTTCACCTTTGTTTTTATACTTCGTCGTTTTTCCTCCAAATACCGAAGCACGATTTCAATTAACAATAAATTATGTGAAAGCTTTCAAATATTATTCCAATCACTGAACGTGTGAGGTCTTGATTAGACCATTACGTCAAATCATAAAATAACCACGACATAGTAATGGCTAATTATGCCTCGGCACAAATTTATGTGATTTTCCATAATATTTTATGTTTACGACTAATAATAAGTTTTGTACAATTAAATCGCATCCACGGGCGGTAACAGTGCCCGGATATTATAGACTCCATTTGCATAATACGACCCAGTTAATGCACGTTACCGAACGAACAAAATTAAATAGAAAATTGAAACGAAAACTTTTTTGAAAAAAACTCTTTTCGCATAAAAATTGTATTCATTACCCGTCTCGATAATTTATTCAAGCGTTTGGTTAAACAGAGGCAACACGCTTGTGAGATCTGTGTGGTGGAAGCGGGTTCTAAAGTTCCTACGCTTACAGTATCTGATAATCGAAGAAGCGGGGCGGTCGTGTACTTCGCCCGAGCGTCGAGTCTACGCGTTTGTTTATTCTGTGTGTGTGCGTGTGTGAACTTTTATGACAGTTTTCGAAATTGGCGCGATTCTGTTTTCGAAAGTTTGTGTTTTCGTTTTAATTTTGTAAGCTGCCAGTATTATTTTTTTTTTAAAGTTCTTTCGTAGATGGCCAGTCGTTTATTTGCAGTGATTTAGTGTAAATGACAGTGAAATTTTTTGACAATAACTTATTGAAGTGTGGTGTGTGAGGGAACTTAAAAAGAAACGCTTAAGTTTTTGTTTTTTTATTTCGTGTTTTGGATTTTCCTGTGGTGGCGTTTTTTGGTGAGTAAACTATGATTTCATTTGTATCGTATTATTATTGGTGACTCTACAAACTTGATACGGTTTTGGCTATTAGAGAAAATCACAAGTTTCAAAGGTAGGCTAATTAAAATGTTTGTAAATAGTTCTTCAAGTAATATTTTTTTTAAGCCAGTGTAAATAAGTGTTTGACCACAAATGTTAAGCAGAGATGTGGACTAAAAAAAAACATTACATAAACAACGCTGCGCTGACGAACCAAACATTTACAATAAATATTTTTAAACACTTTAGTAAAGTACATAGAATATTTAAATATTAATTTACTTCAAAAAATTATCAATTCCTACCGAAATAAAAAAATTACAGGATCAGTAAATACTTCACAACTTTTAATATTGAAGTAAATAATTAGTTATTTTGTAACGATAACGGCAATTCGTAAGCTATAAAAGTTAATTTACCCGAGTATAAAAAAAAATCAATCGATCAAATTTAGTCTAGTACTAGGTAGTTATTGTTTTTTTAAACAACTCGTAGCTGAGTAAACATCGGTGATCCCAACCGATTATCAAAGTTAAGCAACGTTGGTCGCGGACACTCATTGGATGGGTGACCGTCTTTGAGCGAGAGCTTTTCGAGCTTTCCCGTGCTTATATACACCGGCTACTGGTTCGACAGCAGTGGCGTGCACACCATGTAGGCAAAAAGGCACTGCCTACCTTAGAATTTTGGTTACCCGACCTAATAATAGAGTTATTGCTAAATCCTTTTTTGTTGTACTCACGACATAGGCTAACGAAGACCCTGTGTTTTGTGGGTGAGTAGATAGGTAGGTACCTATATTTCGTAAAGACAAGTTACCTATACATAGGGGTCAATCCTTGGGGATCACTGCCTACCTTGTCGTAAAAGCCA
>SJJU01036193.1:6083-18736 GCA_012932125.1 Conopomorpha cramerella | reverse complement strand
GTATATAGGTAGACTACTTAGATTTTGCAAACAGATTATAAACTAAATTAATTCATTAGTTTTTACCAACATACAAGGAAGAAAGGTGTATATGTATGTACTACCGCGTGTAACACACACGCCATTAAAACTTTATTAGGTAAAGTACATCATCAAATATAATATCATAATTAAAAATTGATAATAAAATTATTTAGGCACGTAAATCTACAAGTTTAATTGCACAGGAAAACTAATAAAAATAATACCAATAATTACTCGCAAGAGAGCCAATATCACATGTTTATATGAAATTACTTATAAACTTCATGTACGTTTAAAAAACTCACTTCAACACATCTCAATAGAGTCTATTTTCCTGTTCATATGGCGCGTGGTACAACAAGTTTTTCAATGGTTCTGACTATAAAACTTCCACAGTGGAAGGCGGTATTTTCCATACATTTCCGTGTCGTTACGTGCATGGCAACTGTCCCTGGTTGCTGGTAATCGGTGTATGACTAATAACGTAGCGCTGAACAGGCCCCCTCTATTGCGGTTTGTTTATCATCATGAAGATCGTTTTGTGTCTTCGTTGCTTCAGACATTTTGCATATTAATGAAAGTCATATCCATAATAACTATCATACGTGGGACACACTGAAAGTTTCTGGATTCTAATTAATGAGACTACATATTCAACTGGAAACATGTTTATTGTTTTTCGAAGTATATTCCTTCAGAATCAATGCATTTTTGCATTCTTTGAAACCATTGTATAAAACAGTGGAACCAGTCTTATTTTTTTAAATTTTTTTTTATTTATTTAGGACAACCAACAAGACATACACAAAAACAATAAGTTTGTGATAGGTGTACCAAGTGACATAGCAAGTGTTGTCTTCTTTGGAGATCCCTTCAATGGCCTCGTGGAAAGAAGTCACCGCCGCTTCAGGACTTGTAAATCTTGAACCTGGAAGAAAACAACACACAAATCAACAAAACAAATGATAGTCATGGAATTCGAAAATTTTCATGATCCTATTATACATACATTTACATAATCTTTTTTCAAAATCAGTAATTTTTTTTTCTTCTTTTTTCGTATCGTATCTGTATGTTATAGCACTTATAACGATGAAATAAAGAAATGTTGACTTTGACTTTAACTTAGCCTTTATCATGTTAGCCCACTGACATTCCTCAGCTTACTATTTACTTTTCCATCTCAGAACCATGCAACAGACTAGAAGCGAACTTGTATTAATACAGTCCAGTCCAAAGAATTGGGTAGACTAGTCAGCTGAAAGCTAGGGTAGAAGACAGCTTTGCCAGGCCGTTAAACAAATATTTTAAATGGGGACAATTAAGATACGTAGGCGACTTATTATAGCTCAAATAAGACAATATTAAAAAAATCTTAGAAATAAATCATTGGAGTTGTGCTATTTTTTCACTCCGGCTTACCTCTTAGGCTTCGCCACCTACTTAAGTATGCAGGATATAAACGAAAACCGCAATCAAAAAAGCCGTTGGCGTAGTTTTCAAGATCTATTTATTACATAGGGGAAGACAGCGATGAAATTGATTGATTCCTGTAGTATACTTATTAAAAAAAAAAAAAAGAAATACACTTCACGCCTTTAATCCCAAAGAGGGGTAGGCAGAGGCACTTGCTAAAGCAAGTACCCACGGTTCACCAAGCGTATTTAAACCCAACGTGACAGGGGGTGAGCCCATCGCCGTTATAGGGTTCACACACCTTGTTGTGTGCGGGTTTCATCACGATGTTGTCCTTCACCGTACGAGCGTTGCGTTGCGTACATAGGCTCTGAAAAAGAGTCCCATTGGTACACGTCCAGTAGCCGGACTAGAACCCGCGACCTCCCGGTTACAAGTCAAGTATCCGACCAACTGGACCACATACGCTCCAAATGTATACTTATTAGTAATCAACTTGTAGATTATTATTATTTCACAATACAAAATATAGGTCCAGCTTCAACAGGTAAGCGCATGAAACTTTCCAACATGAGTCAATATAAATGAGAGAATTGGCGAGCGAGGTTGCATCAGACACAGTGGCAAGCTGGCTCGCTCTTGCGTCATGCGATGGAAGAAAGGCGCGTTTGCTTGTGAAGGAAATCGTGTTGCTTCCATACATGACTGACTCACGAAATTTACGTGGTTTTAGTACTGGGTTATTATAGAGATAGACAGAATAGGCAGAAAATATTACTCACAGTAGTTTACCGTTTCATTGTAGAGTAATAGATAGTGTTATTATACTTAGTTTATTACTTGGCGTCTGTGGGTCCAGTTGGTCGGATACTTGACTTGTAACGGAGGTCCTGGGTTCGAGTCCGGCTACTGGACGTGTACCAATGGGACTCTTTTTCAGAGCCTATGTACGCAACGCAACGCTCGTACGGTGAAGGACAACATCGTGATGAAACCGGCACACCACAAGGTGTGTGAACCCTATAACGGCGATGGGCTCACCCCCTGTCACGTTGGGTTAAATACGCTTGGTGAACCGTGGGTACTTGCTTTGCAAGTGCCTCTGCCTACCCCTCTTTGGGATTAAAGGCGTGAAGTGTATTTATTTTTATTACTTGGATGTTTATTGTCTAGGTCCGTGTCTACCGCACCTTTTGGTAATGCTTTTTTTTATCACTATGAACAAGCGTTTGACCACCATCCTGGCCTGATGTTAGCAGCGAATGTGGTCCTACGATGGAGCACACTTGTTTCATGTATGTTAAGTGTTGTTGAATTAGATAAATAACTGTTTGGTGGCGGGTTAATATAATTTGTATATGGTTTATGCATTTTAAAAGTTGCATCGTTTTAGTGGCATACGTTGCGGGCGCGCCTATTGTCTCAGGAGTTTACGGTTCTCTTATGGTAAACGTAAGTGGGGAGGTGGTATAATCTTATAATATAAATGAAATCTCAAAAGCGTGTTGGTACCGCATATGTGCGGAACGGGATGGACCGAGTTCGCTGAGTCTTTCTTTGATGTGCTTGTTAATGACAGCAGTAGGTTCTTATGAAAGATAAATACATCCACTGCTGGACACATGCCACCCTTGAGGTTATACTAATTTCATATTAATTTATAAGAAAGAACAACGTCTGTCGGTTCTACTAGTAAACAAAATAATGAATCCCAAAGCAGGATATGCATTGGGACTGAGAGGTCAAATTTTCGATAACCGCGATTGTTTCACAAGAATAAAAAAATAGTAAATACAGAAATTATGTGTCATCATCATCATCAGCCCATACTTGTCCACTGCTGGACATAGGCCTCTCCAATTGCACGCCACTGTGATCTGTTTTCAGCTTCTCGCATCCAGCTTCCTAATAGAACTGTAACAAATTATGTGTACTGTTAGACTTTAGCGGTAAAAGGTCGACTTAACCAATAACCTTGGCTATATTAGCCGTAGAACCGATGACCGTTGGGGAAAACGAGTTCTCGAGTGGAGACCGCGTCTTGGCAAACGGAGTGTAGGACGCCTTCAGGCAAGGTGGACTGATGATATACGCAAGATGGCTGACAGAAGCTGGATGCGAGAAGCCGAAAACAGATCACAGTGGCGTGCAATTGGAGAGGCCTATGTCCAGCAGTGGACAAGTATGGGCTGATGATGAACCAATAACCTTGTATATGACATAATGTTAAATCTCTTCTGATCGACATGTATTTCAAAATGCTGTATTGAGCGGGTAATATTTCTATACAATCAATTCGTTTTGTTTATCAAACTACCTATGTTCTACGATTTATAAATAACGTTTGGCTTACCAAGTCCTCAACTTCACAGAAGCCGTACCTCCTACCACAGTCGACATAGCAACACCGAACAATACCCTCCCGGTCACATGCATGTGTACAGTCACACTACACACTTAAACCGCCGAGTTATAACAATGCTTAAGTTTCAGAGACCAGCTTATACCAGTCTGATGAAGTGGTAACACAGAAAGACAATTACGAGGCATGCAGTTCTCAAATACAATATAAGAAAACGATTCCCATGCATCTATGTTATAACATGTGGTTGGTGGATAAAAAAAAACAGTACAGTTGCGGACTTGTCATGCCACTCGCTTCGCGTAGGATAGTCATCCAGTTTCCCTTGTAGTGTTATGTCTTGAAAGCTCATAATGCCTTGAAAGTTGTTGGTGATCGCGACAAGGCCTATGTGCACACATTATGTGACTTAACTAGTGATTAGTCCCGACTCTGGGCGGAGTAACGAGGTGTGCCTTTTTTCCTTTTGCTTGCACGTTTCACAAGTCTGTGAAGGGAAATTCGTAATTGTGCTGAGCAGTATGTGTTGCTAAGCGGTTAGGCTTCTTTCTAAGAAATGGGGGAAACTTGTTGTATTGTGCCTAATGGGTGTTGTTGGGCTGCGTAGCTGCACACGTTGTTGGGGGGCAAAACTTTGTTCTGTTGTTGCTTCAACTATCTTGATAGTCGACATTAGTCCGTAATGCTTGCTATTCTACTCTATACTCTATGGGTCCTACTGATAGACGCGGTATAACTAAACCCCAGTTACACCAAGCTTGTCAGTTGTATGTCAAATACGGAACAACTAGTTTCAATAGAACTGTAACTATTTAGGTTTAAGTTACACTGGGTTTATTAGTATGGGTATTAGAGTGGCCGACATTAGCTTCTATCTCTTATTTGTGCTCAGACACATAATTAATCCTTATTATTATCTGAACTGAAACTTTGAGGAAATCCCTTTAACTAGAATGATGCCTCCTAGTACACTTTTGGTTTGACAGGGTTGCTATGAACAATTAACAACAAGGTATATAGTCCATTGTCCATCACTATCCTCTAAAGCGGATATCTCAATCACCTCTTACGCGAAATATTATTTTGGTTTATTTGGATTCACAAACAACAATAATCTGATAAAACTTATAAAAACTATAAATAAATAACAATTTTCTATATGTATTGTCAACACCATGAACCGCTAATTACACACATCAAAAGTGTCTAGGGATCAAGTACATTTTAGAAGATTCAATCAAGAATATATTTTACAAAAACTGAATTCATTCATAATTTATTCAAAATGTGGTGATAAGTCATTGATACAGGCATGGGGAATTAGGTAGGAGACCAATCCAGAAGATTAGATTTGATTTAAATAAATTAGATTTTTTTAGAGCTAAAAATGTTCTTGATCCCTAGACGCTGTTTGATGTGTGTACATAAACTGTTAAGAAATACACCTGGTATGGTTATTTCTACGTTTCAGAAAAGCACC
Source organism: Conopomorpha cramerella (assembly GCA_012932125.1). NCBI lineage: Eukaryota > Metazoa > Arthropoda > Insecta > Lepidoptera > Gracillariidae > Conopomorpha > Conopomorpha cramerella. Next base: position 13,454 of record SJJU01036193.1, on the reverse strand, counting down.
TTCTTCACTGACTAAATTTAAAAAAACAGTTTCCTATGGAATCACAACCTTGAAAAATACAAACCTTCAACATAATAATTTATATTAGATATATCCCGTAAATGAACTCGTCACCGTCCCCATGAGACAAAAAGCCATGCGTTTGTCAGTTTGTATGACATGAATGTCTATTATATGCTAATACGTATGTGCCGGCTGCCTTTCTTGTTTGTCTCGAGTGTTCGGAGAAAAAAAAACACCGACTTAACAAGTGTAAATCGTTCTGTACCTCATTATAACCTGCAGAAAGATAAGACGATACATTTGACTTTGTATATTATGTAAAGAGCTCTTTAATATTTACAATTATGTAGATGGATAAATACACATATCAAAAGTGTCTAGGTATCAAGAACATTTTTAGTTAAAAAAAAATCTAATTTATTTAAATCAAATCTAATCTTCTGGATTGGTCTCCTACCTAATTCCCCATGTCTGTATCTTATCACCACATTTTGAATAAAGTATGAATGTATTCAGTTTTTGTATAATATATTCTTGATTGCAATCTTCTAATTCTTACCGGGGACAGGAGGGAGTGGAGACAACTTGCGGAGGCCCTGTGCACCAGCGGGGTGCCTTAGGACGATAACAACAATCTTCTGAAATGTACTTGATTCCTAGACACTTTTGATGTGTGTAGGGTAATTTCATAGTTATAAGTGCTATTACATACAGATATACAGTAACATAACACAATGCTTCATGAAAGTCATGTATGATTTAAAAACCAAAAGTAGGTAAACGTCACTGCTTGACCGGCATGACCCAGAGTTTTTATTTCATCTGGCAAGGTAGGGAAAAGGTAAGATGTGGAAACGAGCCTTTTGTGGCTTCTACCGGGGTGATGGCTGTCCATCTCTCACACTTAGCAGAGATAAACTCGACGGCTCCGCTGTTGGATGTCAAGCCGCTCCTGCTTCAAGACTAACAGAATAAAACGCTATGGATTTTTTTGCTAGTCCTGCTGCAGGATTAACAGAATCAAATGCTACGGATATTTTTGTTAGTCCTGCTGCAGAACTAACAGAATAAGATGCTATGGATTTTTTTGCTAGTCCTGCTGCAGAACTAACAGAATAAGATGCTATGGAATTTTTTGTTCGTCCTGCTGCAGAAATAACAGAATAAGATGCTGAGGTTTTTTTTTTTCAAAAAATATCTCGTGAATCAGTCAAGGAAAGAGTTGAGAGAGGCCTATGTCCAGCAGTGGACAAATATGGGCTGATCAGAGATCAGAGATCTGATCATCTGATGATGATGATTCTGATCTCTGACCCTACCCTGACCTTAGCTTTCAGTAGAGCTTGGTTAACGTTCAAGAATACGAGCTAAGTGTAGCCGCCCGTATATTTTTATCTTCTAGTTTGTTTTCGACACATGTGCAAAATAAAAAAGTTTTAATACATGTTAGTATGTTAATTAGTTCCAATATCTCGTAAATGCTTATGTAGGTAGGAAGGTGATTGATCGACTGGGATTTTTGTAACAGGCGTTGTTTACCTTCGATGTAATTGATGCCAGCTGAGCTACAAGCACCAGGAGAAGCCGCTAAGCGAGCTGAACTTCAACGCAAGGTATGTATGCTAGCTATATTCGTGTGTAAGCACACATCCACACACACAATAGGAGGTAATTATCGGACCATTGTGTATAAGTAACCAGAATGTATAAGCCGCCGCCGCCGTAGCCAACACACCGCAATTTCCAATAGTATCTACATGAAAGGCCTATTGTTCCACAGTAGATCGATGTCTATACTATTTAGAAATCATTAGACTAATAACACGCGCCACTTGGCTCTAGTCACAGAATATACCTACGTAATTAAACAACATTTAGTTACTTACAAATTCTATACTAACCCCCTTAGCAATAAACGCGTTGTCACTTATACAACGGTTATTACAGGTCTACTTGAACTGGTTATTCCGTATTTGACAGACAACTGACAAGTCTGTTAAGTTGAGCATTGTGTATCTTCGAAATAGCAATTCCGCCATTATTATTACGGCCCTAAGTTACGTAAATTCTTGCGGATGACGAATTCGAAATTTCACTGAAAAACTGACATAAAAGAAGGGCTTATAAGGTCTAAGGGTAATAATTAAAGAAAAAAGAACCGACACATCAACCAGTAAAATTTGACATTTATGTGATTTTCTCATGGATGCCATTGTCGGAACTGAACCAAATTTATATGGGACCACACGGGAAGCACCAGCTTTCAAATACAAAAGAAAAACATCCAAATCGGTTCACCCAGGCGAAAGTTCTGAAGAACATAAAGAAAATACAGACGAATTGAGAACGTCCTCCTTTTTTTTGAAGTCGGTTAAAATACCCGAATAAAGGATCTAGTAGCTAGAGGTCGTTGATAATCGAGAGGATACATGTACACACCATAAGGTGTGTAGTTCTTAACGGTCTAGGTTTCAATCAAACATTTTTAGAGAAATTGAGATATAACAAGCTTATTTTAAACTTGCTGTGTCCAGCGTTGTTACACAGTTTACATATCGACATCTGCTCAACAACTTTCGTTAAAATACGTTCAGTAATTTTCCCGTGAATGGGTAACAATCATACACATTCACAGTTTTACATATATCACAAACTTTTGCATATTTTATATTACCTACTAGGCAGTAGGATATAATATACATTTACCCTCTTACAAATAAACGCGTTGATACTTATACAACTGTTATTACCAGGCTGTCTACTTGAACTGGTTATTCCGTATTTGACATACAACTGACAAGTTAAGTTGGGCTTTGTGCATCTTCGAAATAACAATTCCGCCATTATTAGTAAGGCCTTTATTATAATATGCAGTAATAATAGGAATAATCTGTCCCTTGCATCAGTCATCATAAATGCCTTCGTTCAATGTAAAAAAAAACACCTACACAGTGGGAAATTTTCTTTGACGTTTTTCTGACAGATTTTTCGCTCGGAGAACTGTCATTACTGTCAAACTTTGTTTGGGAATTATGACAGTAATGGAGAACTGTCATTACTGTCAAACTTTGTTTGGGAATCTTCACCGAAATTCTGTCAAAAATACGTCAAAGAAAATTCCACATTATAGTTTATTTCAAGTCCCTACGTCTAACCGTTTGGGCTGTGCGTTGATGTGTCAGTCAATCAGTCAGTTAGTCAGTCAATCAGCTTCTCATTTTATATCTTTAGATTGTATAAGTACTGCCCATGAAAAATTTATCCAATAAACCGTCGATCTATATATTTATCTCTTTAATTTGGATAAAAATATCATTCAGCATTATCCAATAGCCGACATAAAGGTGCGTGCCGGTTGTCAGCTGAAGGCTTCCACAACCAGCACGCACCTTTATCCCGCAGATATCGAGTGTACTGCTGAACACGCCTTTACAAGCGTATTTAGGTCACACGTGTAAGCCTGAGACCTGGCCTAAATCTAGGCCGTTTTGAAAATGGTTGCTATGCCCCGCACGATTCTCAGGGCCTTGCGAGGATGCTTAAGGGTTCACATCACGACCAGCTTACTATGAACTCTACACACGATGCGAATACCTACTTTGGAAGTTTATTCTTGTATACTTCGTCGTGTCCCGAATATTTGCAATAAATAAGGGAAGCAGTGGTTAAAAGGTTTCTGAGCTTCGAAACATAAAGGAACAAAGGAACAGTGAGTGTCAGGAGTTGATATTCTGTTGATGAGGTAGTGTCGAAGATGGTAGGTCGTTTACGTACAAAATCATGTCGGAGGAGGTATCGTGGCGTAAATTCACTGTAAGGGACCGAGTATTATTAAGTTTGGACGAGTTTCGGTATTAGTAAGTACCTTATTCAGCGAGATGTTTAATACGTTGATGTTTCCTCAAGCGCTAGTTGTGAGCCTATTCCATGTTTCGATTAAGTAGTTTGTTACACACTCGCTTTACAGAATTTCTAATGGAACTGTTCATTCATATGTAGATAATAATAATTTATACGAAATGTTACAATACTGTATCTTGTAAAGATGCTCGTACTGAAAATACGTAGGTACACACATCAAAAGTGTCTAAGTATCAAGTACATTTTAGAAGATTGCAATCAAGAATATATTTTACAAAAACTGAATTCATTCATATTTTATTCAAAATGTGGTGATAAGTCATTGATACTGGCATGGGGAATTAGGTAGGAGACCAATCCAGAAGATTAGATTTGATTTAAATAAATTAGTTTTTTTTTTAGAGTTACAAATGTTCTTGATTCCTAGACACTTTTGATGTGTGTACATCCATAAACTGACAAATACAAAATGTTTATTGCGTTCTAAGTGCACAGTTATATTTTTACCCCCTTACCAATAAACGCCTTTTTACTTACACAACTGTTATTGCAGGTCTACTTGAACTGGTTATTCCGTATTTGACATACAACTGACAAGTTAACTTAGAAGTAATTTTCTCTCTTAGTAATAATTTAAACAAGTACTTGCACACTTCCGGTTCCCTTCAAACGCTAAGTACCTACCTACTTTCATTGAAACACCAAAAAGGCAATAAAATCATAAATCAGTGCACATAATGAGAAACAAACCTTGTATCGAATGAAAGCTACTGTTAGGCTCCGTTCACAGTAATCCGTGAAGGAGGTCCGGGGGCACGCACGCCTCGTACGGGGGCGTGTTAAGCCGCGTTTACACGACACGGAGGATTAGTGGCTCGTGTGAACACGGCACTGCTATAAAACGTGATCTAATGTCCATGAAGATCTACTGAGATATTGCCAGCCTCCCTACCAAGAAATAATAGACACGACCTATAAACGCGCTGCGATTTGTTGAAACTATGAAGATGCTTGTATTAAGGCCCCATATTCTTTATTTACCCTTATTCAGACATGGTTAGATATTTTTTTGATGGATTTTGGACTCTATTGATGTGTGTTTTTTTTAATCACTATGAACAAGCGTTCTTCTAATTACCGACTCCATCACATAAACCCGTGATGATGTTTATCATAAAACCTAGCTTTTAAGAACAATGTGACATTATTGTTTAATGTTGAAATAGGTATGTGTGTGTCCTGTAGTATTACATACCTTTTGTGATTATTCTCTGATAACTCCTCTGGAATCTTTAGATAATTCCAGTGAAGACATTCAATAAGGTTCAAAGTATGTGTTGGTCAAGTGGCAATATCTTTTTTTGATTTGTTTGATTAAGGCTTAATATGCCATATTTTTTAAAAATAATCATGAATGATTTTGAAAGAAAGTAAATACTTGAGGCACATTTCGTCCACAGGCACTTAGTACTTCACACATTGCGAGTGTTCTACATTCTTTTTTTTTATCACTATAAAGAAGCGTTTCACCACCGTCCTGCCTGGTGTTAAGCAGCGATGTGGTCTACGATGGAGCACACTTGTTTATTAGGTACCTATTCACCCCAGTGACTTGAATACCTTCAGACTGTACTGCGCAGAAAACACAGACTCCGGCAAGTCATTCCACATCCTAGCGGTTCGCACTATGAAAGTGGACGCAAAACGTTTGGTTCGCGTGGTAAATCCACTTGGTATGGATGACGTTTTGCCGTTCTCTTGGTCGTCCTATTGTAAAAAAGCGATGGTGGTATTAGGTTATGCAACTCCGTAGGTCTCTCTCCGAAATGCACACTCTATTAACCATTCTGTTGCTTTTGCCCTCACAGGGTTCATGTTTGGTACTTAAGTTTATTTAAGAACTCTTCTGTAACATGAGTGCAATAAACGAATTGAATTGAATTTGAATTTGAAGGCGTCTGTGGTCCAGTTGGTCGGATACTTGACTTGTAACCGGGAGGTCCCGGATTCGAGTCCGGCTACTGGACGTGTACCAATGGGACTCTTTTTCAGAGCCTATGTACGCAATGCAACGCTCGTACGGTGAAGGACAACATCGTGATGAAACCCGCACACCACAGTCAAGGTGTGTGAACCCTATAACGACGATGGGCTCACCCGCTGTCACGTTGGGTTAAATACGCTCGGTGAACCGTGGGTACTTTCTTTAGCAAGTGCCTCTGCCTACTCCTCTTTGGGATTAAAGGCGAGAAGTGTATTTTTTTTAACTGAATTTCAGATTACACTGTTATTGTGAAAAGAATCCTTAGTGATGGTAATAAAATTCTTATTGCAACAGCGTCACATTTCTGTCGCGTTGTTTCAGCAAATGAGTGATTTGTCTCTTTCTGACACATGTCATTAAAGTCAGACAGAGCATAAAACTCACCTTTGAATACAGCTTGGTTCATATACAAGAATACGAGCCTAAGTGTGACGTAGCAGCCAATCACAGCCCGTTTATAATTTATAGCGGGTTTTTACTCGACGCGTGTGTGCTAGGCCTTAAGAAAGTATATCTTTAGATTTTTTTAGACATGCCAGTGTGTTAGTTCCAAGCTGTCAGGTTCATAATTAAATTGTCAGTGTTTTTTTTTTCTGAAGAAAAAATGTTTTAAGCAAAGCCTAAAGTCACTGCAATTATCTTGATTATGTTAAATTTTGTTGTTGAGTTGTTACGCGTAGGTTACTGTACAAGAAACTAATTATGCTAATTATAACTTTTAAATTCAGAAATTTGATATTCTATCTGTTACACGTGGAAATTTTAAACTGTAAGAAAAAAAGAAATCCGTACAAAAAAACTTTTGCGGCCCGCATTACGGAATTACCCCTCAAGCACAGATCTCTGCTCAAGTAGGCAGGTGTTTGTCCCGCTCTAAACATCTTTGTGTGAAAGAGACGAAAGATGCTTAACGACACTTGTGAGAAACGATTATTGTCATACAATAATACAGGGTCATAGGTGAACTAGAGACGCAGGTACTTCAACAAAAAAACCGGGCCTAAGCTCGTCTCATCGTATTATTTCACACTCAAATAACAAAACCTATTGAAAGTACCATTCATTTTCGTGGATATACACTCTTCACTTCAAAAACACAGTGATTCAGTCACTACTAGTAATACCTAGGGCACGTGATCCCTGTAACACAAGACCTAACGAGTAAAAAGTTACAATTTCAATCCCAATTTACATTACAGCTTTAAAGAGGACTTTCACAATATTGGTAGTCTATAAACTACGCAATGTACATAAAATCGTCAATAATTTGTAATTGTGTAATGGTAAGTTTCGTGATACGGGGGGTCTGCACCATTGACCGATTATAATCGTGAATAGGCATGATTTGGAAATTATCGGTGTTGCCAACGAACATTTAGAAGGCCTATTTTAGAATAGGGTTATTCACACGTACTTACTCCATTATTTTTCCCATATCGCACTGATTTTTCATTTCATTTGGT